>CM072811.1:19476158-19758658 GCA_037013495.1 Hippophae tibetana | reverse complement strand
AAATGAGTTCAATTGGTCGTATACTTATTTTATGGAGACTATGAAAAAAGTGATGGCTTGTAAGTATATTACTTTGGGCTCTATCTGTGAAGGGTAGTCTAAGATCTAGCCTTGTAATTGAACATTGACTTTCATAGTTGATAGTTAGATAGTTCAGTTGATTGGTGGTTTTTCTCTTAGGTCATTGTTGTAGACTAGTTGATTGGTCTAGATTGCATTTATATCTGTATATAATTATTTAATTATTTCCATGCAATGTTTTTGTAATTTTAGGCACTCTCTACATCACGGATTGTGTAATGGAAGATGTTGAGAAGCTAGGTCAAAAATACCTTGTAGCTCGGAGGTAATCTCCTATTCTCTTATTTCTGTGTTTATCTCTATCTTGGATGATTATAAACAAATACATTGGAGTCTGATATGCTTGCAACTATTATTGTTATTGCTATTGAAGGGGCCAATAATGTCCATGTAACTGTTAGACATATTTTTCATGTCATTGACATTCCATTAATCTTGAATGTATGTAACACATCAGTCCGTATCAGCTATACATGTTGGCACGTGAATATTCTTAACACAATGGATTTTGTTTAACTAATAGTAATGTGTATAATTTTATTATTCATTCACTTTGTATGCTAACAAGATTGCTAAGGAACCTCGTTTTGAGATATTACCCTATACTCATAAAGGAACTTATGTAGATGAATGCCTTGTTGAAAGAGTTACTCAGGTATATCTATACTTAGAAGTTACTATTTGTTTTTGCTTGGATTTCCTAGTCTTTGTGCGTCCTTTATGTGGGAAAAAATCGATGATTGTAAAGAAATAAATTTCACAAACCCAACATAATTTCCCAAATCAAAATAGAATAAAAATAACACCGAATATTTTTGCGTGAAAAACCTTCCAAAATAAAAGTAACAACCATGGAACCCATATGCCACTTAAAATTTCCACTATAATAAAATGGGATTGCAAACTTCACCTTTAAATGGATCCCTCACAAATTGGCTCTCAATTTTTCCTCTTAGAGAACTATCTCTATAATTTTCTTTCTCTCAACTTGATGTGTTAAGATTGAGGCAAAGGCTTTTTATAGAGCCAAAGCACCCCTTCCACCATTCAAGCCAATTTTACAGAGACAAACAACCTAATTTTTTGACTCCTTTTTTCTTCTTCTCACCGCAAACGTCTTCATTGTTTAATGCCTTTTTATTTTTCTTGTTGCTGGCCCAGATAAGATGGACCAACAAATCTCCCTCTTCACCTTATGTGGGATAGGGCTCCTTCATACTTGTAATCTCTTTATAGATAACAAACTTTTCTTTAGTCAGGGTCTTGGTCATTATATCTGCCCCATTATCATTGGTGTGGATCTTCTCAACTTGTAATAGTTTATGTTCCAAAACATCATGAATCCAATGATACCTTACGTCGATGTGTTTGGACCTTGAGTGGAAGGTTGGGTTCTTGCTAAGGTGAATTGCACTCCGACTGTCGCAATAAAGAACATAATTTTCTTGGTTTCAATGCAATTCTTGTAGGAATGTTTTCATCCACAAGATCTCCTTACAACCTTCAGTGATTGCAATGTACTTTACTTCTGTGGTACTTAAGGCAATACACTTATGTAATCGCGATTTCCATGAAACAACTCCCCCTCTAAATGTTATTAGGTACCCAGATATAGACTTTCTTGTATCCATGTCGCCAACCATATATGAATCTATATATCCTTCTAATACATGTTTATTATTACCAAAGCATAAACAATGACTAGAAGTTCCTCTAAGATACATGAGTATCCATTTGATAGCTGCCCAATATTCCTTTCCAGGATTTGATAGGAATTGGCTCATAACGCCAACAACATATGCAATGTTTGGTCTGGTGTATACCATAGCATACATTAGACTGCCAATCGTCGATGCATAAGGCACCTTGCTCATCTCTATTTTTTCCTCCTCACTTGAGGGTCATTGAATCACATTAAGCTTGAAATGGCTTGCAAGTGGACAACTAACAGGTTTAGCTTTGCTCATGTTGAATCTTTCAAGAACTTTTTCAACATACTGTTTTTGGGAAAGCCAGATCCTTCGCTTTTTCCTGTTGTGGGTAATCATCATGCCAAAAAATTTCTTGACAGGTCCTAAGTCCTTCATTGTAAAGGACTTTCTCAACTCCTTCTTCAACTTGTTAATCTTGTCAATATTTTGACCTACAATTAACATGTCATCAACATAAAGTAGAAGAACAATAAAATCACCATCTGAGAATTTCTTGATAAAGATGTAGTGATCAGCTATCATTTTGTTGTATTCATTTTTCTCCATGAATAAATCAAACTTTTTGTACCACTACCTTGGTGCTTGCTTCAGAATGTACAAGCTCTTTTTTAGTCTACATACCAACTTCTCTTTGCTTTTGACTTGGAAACCTTTAGGCTACTCCATATAGGTTTCCTCATCAAGATCACCATGTAAGAATGTAGTCTTTATGTCAAGTTGCTCAACTTCCAAATTACGGCTAGCTACCAAACCAAGAACAACTCGAATTGAAGACATTTTAAGTACTGGTGAGAATATTTCATCGAAGTCAACGCCCTTATTCTACTCAAATCCTTTCATAACCAATCTTGCTTTGTAATGTGGTTGCAAGCTACCTTCTTCACTTTTGATTATATAAACCCACTTGTTCTTAAGAGCTTTCTTTCCTTGTGGTAGTTTCATCAGGTCAAATGTGTCATTCTCGTGCACAGATTTCATTTCTTCATGCATGGATTTTAACCACTCAGTCTTATGCTAATCAGTGATAGCTTCGCCATAACTCTCCGGTTCTCCCCCTTTAGTGAGCATCACATACTCATTATGAGAATATCTATGACTTGGTTTTCCTACTCGGATGGATCTTCTTATTTGTACTTCTAGTTGGACTTGTTCAGAAACTTGTTTAGGTTCTAAACTGCCAATTGGTGGATTAACATCATCAATATATGGTGTAACTTCCCCATTATCAGGATTTTTTTGGTAGAGGGACTGGTTCTAGATTAACTAGAATTTCATTTAACTGTGGTTTCTTGGATTTATCAAAATCCACAATTGTTTGATTTTTAAGAAACACCACATCTCTACTTCTCACAATCCTTTTGCTAACAGGATCTCAAAATTTGTAGCTGAGTTCTTCACGGGCATACCCCATAATGATGCGCTACTTCACTTTTCCATCCAACTTGGACCGCTCATCTTTTGGAACAAATGCTCTACAACTAAATACTTTCAAGTATTTGTAAGAAACGTCTTTCCCCATCCAAACTCTTTCTGGTACGTCATAGTTCAGTGGAATTGATGAAGAATGGTTGATTAAGTTGACTGTTGTCCTTATTGCCTCCCCTCAATAGAAGTTTGGTAGTTTTGCATTTGAGAGTATACATCTGACTCTTTCACATATGGTTCTATTCATCCTCTCTGTGACACCGTTATATTGAGGTGTCTTTGGTACTAATTTTTCTAGCCTGATGCCAAAACTTTTGTAGTACTCCTCGAATGGTCCATGATACTCACCACCATTGTCTACACGTACACACTTTAAATGTCCACCAGTTTCTTTCTCCACTTTTACACGAAACTGCTTGAAAACTTCATGTACTTGATCTTTAGGTTTCAAAGAAAAAGTCCACAGTTTCTAGAATGATCATCAATAAAAGTCACAAAATATTGAGTACCTCCTAGTGACTTACAACTCATTGTATAAACATATCTATGTATTAAATCTAGAACATTTTCTTTCCTTGATGGTGTGAGATTATGAAATGAAATTCTATGTTATTTTCCCATAATACAGTCAACATAAGTTTGCAAGGATGTAGCTTTCATTCCTGGCAAGAGCTCCTTTTTGGAAAGAATTCTGAGACCTTTTTCACTCATGTGGCCGAGTCACTTATGCCATAGCTCGATGGGAACTTTTTTCCTAGTGGTATTTACTTCTCCTCTATGCATTCTGGCTTCTGTGAGGTAGAGTGGTGTATCTTTCTTGCCTTTTGCAACTACCATATATCCTTTGGGGAGCTTCCACTTTCTTTCACCAAAATAATTATTGTATCCATCATCATCAAGTATACCGGTAAATATCAAATTGAGGCAAGTATTAGGAACATGCCTCACATCTTTTAGAAGTAATTTTCATCCAAGATTAGTCTTTAGATAAATATTAACAATGCCAACAATTTTTGATGCATCATCATTTCCCATCCTCACATGTCCAAAATCACCTTGAGTGTAGGCTGAGAAGAATTCTCGTCGTAAGGTGACATGATAGGAGGCAACTGAGTCAACTACCCAAGTAGTTTCTTGACATGCAAGATTGACATAATCAACATCTCGAACAATGACAACTTCTTCAATGACAATTGTAGTGTCATTTGTTCGGGTTTCTACTTCTTGATTTCTGGATCGTTTCGCCTTTAACTTTTGACATTCTCGAATGAAGTGTTCGGGCTTGCTGCAGTGGTGACACTTATTTTCATGCCTTGATCTAGACTTTGACCTTCCTCTTTGTTGACTTTGGTTACGAGGATTTCTACTTTTACTTCTTTCATGTCATTCTTGCTTGCCTTGTTTCTCCATGACTAGTTCTTCAATGTCCAGAGTATATCCTTCATTTTTTTGTTGAGACTCTTCATTTAGCATTCTATATTTTACCATATCCATGGTAAGCTTTCCGTTTGGAGCTGAGTTACTAACTGACACAATTAGAGTATTCCCACTTTTTGATAGAGAACTTAGCATCAACAACGCTTATATCTCGTCATCTACAATCATCTTCGTAGAGTTGAGTTGATCTATAATGCCTTGGATCTCACTCATATGTTATGATACACTACTTCCATATTTATACTTTAAATTGACTAATCGTCGCATCGAATTATGTTTATTTTGTGCGGTTGTCCTCACATACATTTTCTCCAACTTTTGCCAAAGAACGTACGCATCGTGTTCATTAGCAAAATTTTGAAAAATGCAATTGTGGATCCATTGTCTGATTTGAGTAGCACACTTTTGGTTTAGCACGGCCTAGTCAACATCTTTGTTGGTACGACCCAGTCAACATCGGCTTACAAATTGCATAATTAAATGCGGTCAACTTTATCGTATTACTTGTTCTTTCCTCCATTTGAATCGTTAGTTAATAGGTTTTGCCGAACATGGTACTTTTCTGATGATGAATAATACTCTGTGAATAGTACTTGATGAATAGTATATGCAGAATAGTACCTTCCAAATAATACTATGTGAATAGTCCCTATGAATAGTACATGCCTATAGAATAGTATCTTCCTACAAAAACAGTACGTATATATGAATAGTACCTATCGACAAAACAGTACGTATATGTGAATAGTCTCTATGAATAGTACCATCATTGAAAACCACACTGCTCCGATACCACTTGGTTGGGAAAAATTGATGATTGTAAAGAAATAAATTCTACCGGGATAATTTCCTAAATCAAAATAAAACAAAAATAACATCGAAAAAATTTGAGTGGAAAATCTTCTAAAATGAAAGTAACAACCACGAGATGCGTAGGCCACTTAAAACTTCCACTATTATAAAATGGGATTACAAACTTTACCTTTAGATGAATCTCTCACAAAAATACAATAACTATGTATCTTCAATTTATGGGTAAAACTTTACAAATTGGCTCTCAATTTTTTCTTTCACATAACTCTTTCTACTCTCTGTAATTTTCTTTCTCTCGCCTTGATGTGTTAAGATTGAGACAAAGGCTTTTTACAGAGCCAAAACACTCTTTCCACCATTCAAGCCAATTTTACAGAGACAAACAACCTAATTTTTTTACTCTTTTTTTTCTTCTTCTTTTATCTCATCGCAAATGCCTTCATTATTGAATGCATTTTTTATTTTTCTTGTTGCTAGCCCACCAACACTTTATAGACTTTGATTTCATCTGTAAATCTTATTCCTAAGCTAGTCACTTCAAATGTGTCAACTTTGTATTGTAGTTGTCTTATTTTGCAAGTTTTAACTGCTATTTTAGAGAAGTCATTCCAAACACTGTTGCTTTTTGTCTATTAGATATGCTTATCTTTTCACTTATAGTGGATGATTATGAAATTATTTAAACCATATTCGTGTCGATCTTTTAACTTCAAATTTAAATAAAAAGCCTAGCCTTGTGCCAGAGGAGTCTAATCCTTTCCCAAGTTGCAACACAAATTCTGTTAAATTGACCCAAAACTCATATATCCAAATAAACATTTTTCTCTTCCTCATATATATATACCATTATATTGCCAAACGAAAGAAAGAAAAACTGAAAGCTATTTGCAATAGAGAAGAGGAGTTCTGTCACCTACTACCTAACTACTTCTTCCGTCAGTTTTGTACCGTCGCTATTGCTAATTTATCTTTCATCTATGGTGGTTTTTTTCTCGGTGTGCTGTCATCAATAGTATTTAGAGAGAATTTAGGTGTCTGACTTTAGTGATTTTTAGTGAGAAACAAGAAATGACATTAATTGAATATCCTCTTGTATTCTCCTCATTTAAGGGGTATATATATATATGTATCTTTACGTACATAGCGGGGTGTGTATTAACGACATGGATAGTACAAACTAGTTTATAGAATTTAGATTATTCGTTACAAGTATTTACAAACAATGGGAGGATATTTATATAAATGTCGTTCATGGATGACGACCTTGATCATTGAGATATCTTAACTTTACCAAGTCTTGACATCCAAAACCTCGTTGTGTGATGACAAGGTACTTTGTTGACTGGGTTGGTGTGCTTTTCCAAGTTCGTTGGGCATAAGCCTTTTATTGAGCAAGTTTTATGGCCTCGCTTTACCCTAGCGGGGTACCTACACTTATTAGGTCGTATGTCTGTTACATATTTAATACTAAACATTAACTTCCCCATTCTCTTTGATTTTGAGAAGTCCAGAGAATAACTTGGTCGCATATTCATCGTATAAATAATGACCATTAAGATAATGCAAATTTATACTGTGTTTTACGGTATTATTTTTTATTTTTTAAGAGACCTTTCAACTTCTTGTTTTTCCTTTATAAATAGTAGGAGAATATACTTACCTTTTATCTATTTTTAACTAAGTTATTATATTCAGAGGATTTTAGCCCGTAGATTACTCAGAGGTCTTTTTATTCTTTGGTAAGGCCACTCCAGATTTTTTTTGAATTCTCTTAGCTCATTTATTTAACGTCGTTTGCTGGGATTCAAGTCGCTGCTATATCATTTACTCCTTGATTTTGATGCAAACTTCCCATTTTAGGTAATTATTCATCCCTCTTTCTTAATGTCGCATAAGGGAAAAGAAGTGAAATCTTCAAAGGGAGATCTTTCCAAAAATATTTCTCCTTGTCATATTCCCTCGAGGTCTTTAACAACCAAATGACCTGAAATGATGGGGAATAGTGATAATAGGCCTTCCCCAAGGATTGTTAAGGAAGGGATTCTCGCTCTCCCTGCTTCCTTGAGGTCTAAAGTGGTGTTTATCTCATCCTCACGGGGTTCAATTCCTGTTATCAGGATTCCTGTGTCTATATCTACCAAGGTACCTCGCCCAAAAAAGAAAAGGGAAAATAAGGGCGAGCCTACATATAGAACGAAAGATAAATATCAAATTGTAAAAATGCGAAGTGTCTTAATAGTTAAGGATTTGGAAGAAATTAGAGAAACATATGACATTCCAACCCGTGTAGGGTTAATACATGTACCCCCTCATTTATGTGATGTTGATGATCCACCATTAGGGTGGTGGGTGATACATTTAAAGGCTTTTAAGATAAGTTTGTGTTTCCCCTTTCCCAAATTGGTGGCCCGTGTTTTGAGTACTTTTGATATCAATTTTGCACAAATAAATCCAAACGGGTGGCGAACTTTTTTATGTATTTCTGTAGTAGTTGGAGAGCATGGCATAGACCTGGAAAGTGACCTGGCTCCTACCTATTCGTGTATGGAGCGTATGACCCCATCACCTACGCAAGAAGATCTGTTTGGGAATTTAGAGGTCAAAGTTACCCTAGAAAATGTAATTCCTTCAACTAATTTGGATAATTCCAGCTTGATATCACCTCGTGAACCAAAAACGTCAAAAAGAGGAAGGGTGGGGAATATACCCTCGGAATGGAGGCAATGGATATAGATGACTTTGAATTTGAGACCCCTATTACTTATTTTAGCGAGGGGATTTTTGAACGAACAGAGCTCAAACGAGATCTATATCATCATTTTGGAACATAAATTGAAAGGGCGCAGGTGAGAGCAACTCGTAAGAGCGAAGGGGGAACACATGGGGAACTAATTGCAGATCGTTTATTGTAGGTATAAAAAATTTATTAATTTCATCCTACATATGTGATATACAATTTTTATTACTTTGTTTTAATTCATGTTATTTGTAGGTAGTGTGTTTGGCAAGAAAAGTTGAGCTATCATTATGGGGTTATAAACGTGAGGTACAGGCTAGCCGGTTACAAATATTCAAATATGAAAGATTGGTAAAAGATAAGGATGTCCTGATTTCTGATAAAGATACAAAAAAATTGAATTTAGAAAATGAAGTGATCGATAAGGTGGAGAAATTAAGAAAAGTGGACACGTATTGTTTTGAGAAGGGTGAAGCCGCTAAACATTTTGAAAATTTGACAAAAAGGCCGATGAAAAGAACCTCGTGCTTCAAGAGCAAATATCTGCTATGTCAACTTAAGTAAGTTCGCTATCTACATTAGTAGATACACTAAGAACGGAATGTACCAAGGCATACCGTAGTGGTGCAAGCTTTGTAATAAATAACCTCAAACTGCATGTTGAAAAACTAGGTTTGACTGCGCCTTACCTTTCATTGATGCGAGCTTTTCAAATCAATAGGCTCAAGACACCAGGGGTTGCGACACCGCAAGGTTCACCTCGAGATACTGTAGCCACCTCAAGTCATCAACATGATGGGGTAGTAGTGGAAGATTCTACTCTGTGATAAATTTTTATGTGTTTTGGAAGTTTATGTAAATGAATTTTTGGAACTTGAAATCATTTAATCAAATGTTGTATTTATTTACATATATATTTGTTTGGTTTTAAATCTATATATTTATGAAGTTTTTGTGTTAGTGTGGTATATATAATTTAGAGGATTTGAGGCCGTGTTGATCTGAAATTTATTTACTGAGCGAGTAAACAACTTTTAAGAAGCAATCGCAGTTCGCTTAACTTAATGGATTATAGTAGAGTAAATTTGGATGATTTTTTTTGAAATGACGGGGTTATTACCATCTAAAAAAGTACTTCCCATAATATGAGAGCGAGTTATTTCTATTCAGGGTGAGAAAATAAGTTCAACCTTAGTCACGATGCCTACTTCATCTGATGTGACAAAACAAGTTGTTTCCCCTACTCATAGCAAGGAAGTTAATCAAACTCCTGAGAAGATCGCGAAGGGGAAAATAAAGGAAATACGTACTACAATTTCTAGGTCGTCTACTTCCTTTATAAATGAGGCATGTATTGGAAATTCACCACTTGATGAGGTGTCCATCTTTAAGGATATTAAGCCTTTACAGAGTATATATCCTTCCTTGAAAGAAAAAGGTGAGACAATCGGGGTGAAGAATCTTTTCAAAGATGGTATGTTTAACGCACCTCATGTGCAAGAAGAATTATATCATCATTTTGGGATGCCTGAAGATCATCCTTCCATTTGCACAACCCGTAAGAGAGAGGGTGGGCCTGTGTGACATATGATATCAAGACGTATGTTTGATTTAAGTGATGCAAAATGAATTCATAACAAAGTGAATTATGATATAGTTAATAATATATATTTAATTCTTTTTTTTTTGGTAGGCCATAGCTGTGGCAAAGGATGTAGAGAAAGAAGAAAAAATATTTCAAGAAACGAATGAATATAAAGAGCAAGAGGTACATGTGTGGAAAGCACGATGTAATGTTTTGAAGAAAGATTTAGCAGATATGCGAGAAGATTTGAAGTTAGCGCTTCTTGAACAAGAAAGATATAAAAATTAAGGGGATGGATTGGCTAAATTAGTGGAGTATTGGAAAAATAGGGTGCTTGGGAAGGAACAAACATAAGATTTCCTCATAAGCGTGCTAGTAATAATTTATTTGTAATAATTTTTGAGCCATCTACGAGATGATATGGTCTGAGTAATATTATGTAATAATGATTAACAACTTGTGATGTGAATAACATTTGATAAATGTGTTATTCGCAAGTATGATGACCTTTTTGCAAGTGTATTTCGCTTCTCGAGTGAGGGGTCAGGGGACTCCTCCTCCAATTACAAGGCATAAGACGTATCCTGCATCCTGAGTGGGGGGTCAAGGGACTCCTCCTCCAATCACGAGACATAGGACATATCCCACATCCCTAGTGGAGGGTCAGGGGACTCCTCCTCTAATCATGGGGCATAAGACATGCTGTATCTCGAGTGGGGGGTTAGGGGACTCCTTCTCCAATCACGGGGAAATAGGGTGTCTTGCATGTCAAGTGAGAAGGTCAAATGACTTATCCTCACTTGGGGCACGAAATAAGATGCCAAAAACACAATTGCAAGCATATTTCGCATCTCGAGTGGGGAGGTCAAGGGGATCTTCGCAAGACCCATTCCTTGATACTAGAACTCTTGTGCTTGACGAATTTGTTATATGTCTTTTGCAGTGTTCTTTTTTGTGATTCAAGTCTTATTAAGGCTTCTTCTTGTTTTTCTTCGGCTAGCAACAAGTCTTCTCATCGTAAGCAATCATTTTCTTCATAATCAATATTGGATCGAAGGGTAGGTTCCATTATACCAAGGGGTATGATCGCTTCAGTACCATAAATGAGAGAAAAAAGAGTTTCTCTTGTTGCAGTTTTGGGTGTAGTTTGTGTTTCCCAGAGGCACTAGATAACACATCCACCCATTTTCCTTTAGCTCCCTCTAAATGTTTCCGTAGTATATTAATGAGGGTCTTATTAGATGATTCGGCTAGACCATTTTCTTGCGGGCGGTAAGGGGTGGAATGAGATAATTTGATACCTTTCTTGTCACAGAAAGATATAATTTTTTGGACGGTGAATTGCCTACCATTATCGGTAACTAGTTCACGAGCCAAGCCATATCTACATATAATATTACGCCATATGAATCTCTCCATATCCGATTCTTGGATTGGAGCCAAAGGTTCTGCCTTTATCCATTTAGTAAAGTAATCAGTTTTGACAATGATAAACTTTCTTTGGCCTGAAGTGATGGGTAATGGTCACACGATGTCCAAACCCCATTTCTGAAATGGCCAAAGGCTAATGATAGATCTCAAGTCAGTACCCAAATGGTGTGACACATTGGCATGTCGCTGACATTTATCGCATCTTTTGACATAAGAGATGCAATCTTTGATAAGCATGGGCCAATAGTAACCCTGTCGAATAATCCTCTGAGAAAGTGCTCTTCCACCAGAATGAGCTCCACATTGGTTGTCATGTAAATCACTTAAGACCATCTGAGCTTGAACTGCAGGTAAGCACTTAAACCACGTACCACCGTAATTCTTCCTATACAAAGCTCCCTGAATGATAACATAGGTACCTGCTTTTGTCATGAGCTTACGAGCCAAGTGCTTGTCTTCGGAGAGAGTACCATTGATAAGATATTCTATATATGGCTTCAACCAAGAATCATGAATAGTGCTACAACATTTGTTCGTGTTTGAATTTTCAATTCACTTGGGGTAACACTAGGCCTTGAAAAACAAGATATTGGGATGACTCTCTTTAAATCTGAGTTCACCACAATGCTAACATGGCTAAAGAGTCAACGTGGGTGTTTTCTTCTGGTGGTATCTATTTGATCTTAGAGGTGTCAAATGCAGCCTTCACCTTTTTTACCTCTAGTGCATAAAGTTTCATTCTCTCCTCCTTGGCCTCAAAATTTTCATTGATTTGGTTTACTACCAGCTTTGAATCACTATGAATTAACACATTTTTAGCTCCAAGGGTTATCAATTGCTGCAACACCAAAAGTAAGGCTTCATACTCCACGATATTATTAGTTGCTTGGAAGGTGATTTAAAGGCACTACTCTATCGAGGCTCTCATCGGGGTGAAGATTACTATTCCAATTCCTACTCCACGTGAGTTGCTTGCAACATCCACATATACCTTCCATAATCTCACTTCAGAAGAGTCAGCCCTATCTCATGTATGAAATTACATTCTTGGGTATTCTCGTTAGTCCATTTTGCAATAAAATCTACTAAGGCTTGTCCTTTGATCACAACCAAAGGTTTATAATGTATTTCAAATTCAATAAGCTCAATAGCTATTTGAGAAAGACGGCTGGATAGATCAAGTTTGCCCAAAATGTTTTTCAAGGGATAGAGAGTAAAGAACACTACCCTGTGTGAACCAAAATAATGTCTAAGTTTACGTGCCGTCATTCTTATAGTAAATGAAGCCTTATCTAGAGATAGTTATTGTTGTTGAGCTCCTATTAATGAATGACTCACATAATAAACATGGTATTGAGTTCCCCCGCGGTCGACCACTAAGACTGCACTAGAAGCTTTGTCCGTAAAGGACATGTACATGTGTAAGTTTTCACCCGCCATTGGACTAACTAAAAGAGGTGCTCTTCCTAAGTAATCTTTAATGGATTGGAAATCTTTTTCACACTCGATATCCCATAAGTACTCCATGTTCTTTTTAAGCAAGCGAAAGAATGGTAGGCACTTTTTGGTGCACTTAGAAATGAAATGACTTAATACTGCAATACGCCCATTCAATTGTTGGACTTCCCGAAGGCACCTTGGGGATTTCATATTGACTAAAGCTGAAATTTTATCTAAATTGGCTTTGATCCCCCTTGACGTAACTAAGTATCCCAGAAACTTCCCTGAGGCTACACCAAACACACACTTTTTTGGATTAAGATGCATTTTATAATTCCGAATTATGTCAAAGACTTCTTGGAAGTCTTTAATGTGATATGTTGCACATTTAGTTTTAACCAACATGTCATCGACGTATACCTCCATATTTCGATCTATTTGGTTTTGGAACATCTTATTCATCATTCTTTGATATGTAGCGCCAGCATTCTTTAAACCAAAGGGCATCTTTGTGTAACAAAATGTCCCTTCTTCCATGATGAACGCTATTTTCTCTTCATCGCTAGGATGCATCTAGATTTGGTGGTAGCCTGAATAAGCATCCATAAAACTCATTGATTTGAATCCAACCGTGGCATATGCTAATTGGTCTATATTCGGTAAAGGGAAACAATCCTTTGGTGTCGCTTTATTCAAATTTGTGAAATCTACACACATCTTATGCTCGCCCCCTACTTTGTTTACTAATACCACATTTGATAGCCAGGTGGGGTATCAGACCTCTTGAACCCAACCTACATTTTTTAAGGACTCAATTTTTTTTTATGATTTCATTCTTTTCTCTAGCAAATTTCCACATTCTTTGTTGGACTGGTTTTTTGGTATGATCTAAACATAACTCATGGGAGATGATATCTGAATCTATGCCGGGCATGTCCTCAGGTTTCCAAGTGAACAAACCTTTGTTATTTTTCAAGAAGTCAACAAGAGTAGTTTTAAATGAAGGAGATAGTGCACCATTAATCTTAACATATTGTTCGCTTCCAGTGTCCCCTATAAGGACTATATCATATTGTTCGCTTCCAGTTCGCGCACTTGTATGAACTTTTCTGAGTTTATGGGAGTGACTTGCAATCTTTAGTTTCTATTTCGAAGTTTGGGGTAATGCATTTTTCATAGTAGCATTGTAGCAACTTCGTGCCCTATCTTATTCCCCTTCAATTTGTTGTATCCCATTGGTGGTAGGATATTTAATCAGCTAATGATATGTTGATGGTACTGCTTTCATCTTGTGTATCCACGGGCGTCCCAAAATAGCACTATAAGATGTGTGAGTGTTTAAAACGATGAAAGTTGTTAAGACTATGGATCATTCTATTGACACTGGTAGGCGAATGCTTCCTACCGACATAGTCACGCTGCCATTGAAACCAACAAGAGGCATTTTTTACGAGATGATTTCTTTGGGATCTATATTCATATCAGGCAGAGTGGATAAATATAAGAGATTAGATGAACTGACATTATCAACCAATATCCTACACACCTCACAATGAGCTATTCATATTGTGATTACGAGAGGATAGTCATAAGGATGCAGGCATTCTTTGTCTTCGAAAGTAATAGGATACGAAGGTCCTTCCAATCTTGTGCCATATATTAAATGTCATGTGTCTCGAGCCTCTCTTGCATATCTTTTTCTGGAATTGTTAGAGTGACCGGTCATGGTGAGACCACCATGTATGGTGTGAATTATCCCCACATCTCCTGGTTGAATGGGGTGTCCTCTATTTGGCTCATTTTGGATTGGAATTGATTTATCTGGTATCTTGAACCTTCGATCTGAATTTTCCTTCTGAATTTATTCTCGTGGATTCTTGGCTTTATCAACTATATCCTCTAGATATCCTTCTGAAAGTAGGTGCTCAATTTCCCATTTTAAATGGCGACAGTCTTGAGTCCAATGTCCCATGTCTCTATGGAATGCACTATATTTGTTGGGGTTCCTGAGCGGAGCTTTCATAACTGGTGGCCAATTTATGTATTAAGGCATTCCATGCGACACACTACTTCCATTAATGGTACATGTAATGAGGGTCCATGAAAGGGAGACAAAGCTCAGTTCCAAGTGTTGGGATTACTCTTTGGTCTAAAGATGGGTTTAAAATAGGAAAATTTGGTACGCTTGTCGCCCACGGGCCTTCTGTCTTCTTCATTCTTACTGAAAGAGTGTCGCCTCTGGTTTCTATTAACTGATGGTTTGTTTGATTTTATCTCCCTTTCCACATTAACAAATTTTTGAGTTTCCTCGTAAACTACATCTAACGAACATGGTGTAGATTTCGTCAATTCTATGAAAAGGCCATTATCACCCTTTATTCCCTTTTGAAAAGCTTCTATGGCTATCGAATCGGGGCATTGACTAATTTCCATCTTTTCCGTTTTAAATCTTCGCATATAAGCTTTAACTGATTCATCCTCATCTTGGATAATCGAGAATAGGTGATGTGACTCCTTCTTGATAGGTTTATTATAAGCGTAATTAGTAATGAATATTCTGACAAGAGTGTCAAAGGTAGCAATACTCTTAGGGGGTAATTCCATAAACCATTACTGGGTCGAATCTTGAAGAGTAGGCGTAAATAGCTTGCAATGTATGGATTCTCTTTTATCTTCGGATAGGCTGACTACAGCCATGGCCATTTTGAATTGAAGAACGTGCGCAAAAAGATCTTTTGTCCCTTTGTATGCAGGACATTTAGGAGCACTAAATTTGGGAGGTGGTACTATGGACTCAATGATGTCGGAGAAAGGAGACGTAGATAATTGATTACAAACGTTTTCTATATCACCCCAAGGTTTTGTCTTTTCTTGTCTTGCGAATGTATCATTAACCTTGATCGAATTTTTTTCTTCCATTTCTTTTAACCTTTTGTCTAACTCTCCACTCGGATCATGTAGTGGAATAGACTCAATCGTTGGTCTTTGAGTTGGATGAATTGGATGAGAAGCCCCTCCAATGATGAGAGGATCAGAAATCATGTGCGAGTGTTGTTACCTTACTACAGATTGATGGGGATTTGAAATATGAGTTGCATGCTCTCTTTTGAGAGGTTGACGCACCACCTGAGGGTCACGAGGTGTAAAAAGGGAACTAGTTGTGTCCGAGTAGGTGTTCCGTTCTAATGGAGATCTTAATTCTTTATTATCCTTTTGACATTCAATGAAAGCTTGTTGTAATTCTATAATCTATTTCTGAAGTCCTCGTATCATCGCATCTCCTTCATAAGTAGAATTATCATGCAAGTTTAACAATTAATCTTTGCTAGATGAAGTGGGTCTTATGGCACAGTTTGATAATGACCCGATGGGTGAAGAGTGGAGCGTTTTATTATTAAGGTCACTTTCTAGCACCTCTAGAATGAGGTCATTTAGTTGGATAATGACTGGATGATCCATCAAGGATTGAAAGTGGCATGGGTAAATTCTCTTAAAATGAAGCAGTTCTAAAATGCTAGAAACAAATTTTTAGTTCCCACAGACGGTGCCATTTGTTTGGAGAGAATTTAGGTGTCTGGCTTTAGTGATTTTTATTGAGAAGCAAGAAATGGCATTAACTGAATATCCTCTTGTATTCTCCTCATTTAATGGGTATATATGTGTGTATCTTTACGTACATAGTAGGGTATGTATTAGCGACCTGGATAGTATGAACTAGTTTATAGAATTTAGATCGTTCGTTACAAGCATTTACAAACAAGGAGAGGATATTTAGATACAGGTTGTTCATGGATGACGACCTTGATCACTGGGATATCTTAACTTTACCAAGTCTTGACATTGAAAACCTCGTTGTGTGATGACGAGGTACTTTGTCGATTGGGTTGGTGTGCTTTTCCAAATTTGTTGGGCGCAAGCCTTTTGTTGAGCCAGTTTTATGGCCTCGTTTTACCCTAGCGGGGTACCTGTAGTTATTAGGTCCTATATCCATTACATATATAATACCAAAAAAGTAGAGAAGACTTTTCACATTGAAAAGTTGAACCATTTAAATCATTGTGTACCATTTATTTTTCTCACTACTTATTATTTTGCTATTACCCATAATTATTTATTTTTGCAACCAAATTTAACCCAAACTTCACTTCCGCAAGTGATAATTTACTACAAATTCAATTGAAACCAACATTGGAAGAGAGTGATATTTTTCATATTATTTGTTCTTGTTGTAGACGTAAAGAGATATTAGGGCCTACCATAAGTGCCCAAGTTTTGGTTTTAGTAAATTTATGGTGGTTCTATAGCAAGAGTGGACTATGCAGGCTGATTTGTTAACCAGTAATTCTCTATAGTAGTTAGCTTTTATTCTTTTTAATTATTTTTTGAAAAATTTGTGTTTTTCCATGGATTTAGTAATATTGGGATTTAGTATGGAATATGGATAACCTTTACTACTAAGAAAATTAAAGATGGAATTTTCAAAAACCATATGTATTGGTTAGCCTCAGTTGTGCTTAAGTTGTCTTCAGGACATACACTGATAATCATTTCTCCTGGTTTCATTGGATTGTCTTTCAAGTGTCAACATTATTTGGATACTATTTTCCTTCAATTGTCATTTGAGTTCTACTGACCTTTTCTTTGGTTTGAAATAGCACAAGTGCTTCATTGTTGCTACATGTGATAGAGATTTGAAGCGTAGAATCCGCAAAGTGCTATCATCAATCTTGTACTCGATAATAATTTGCATTGTTTTTTATGCAACATCATGAGTATTGTTTGGAGAGAATTTAAGTATCTGATTCTAGTATTTCTTAGTGAGAAGTGAGAAATTGAATAACTAAAGTAGATCATGTATTCTCCTCATTTAAGGGGTATATATACATATGCATTACATCCTACGCACATAGGAGTTCACGTGCAAGCAACCTAGAAATATTTTTTACACAATAAAATGATATTCAAACTTTTATAAAGTAGATCGCTACATTATAATAGGTCGTTATGATGGAGGTCGTTATATATGAGTTGTTTTAAGTCAATAAGTAGCTTTCTTCAAGTCGTTCATAGGAAAGGAAAACCATTATGAAGTCGTCATAGTAAGGTTAGCACATCATATCTTGAAGTCTAGGATCTCGTACTTTGGTCAGAGTGGACCTCGCACTTGGACGGGATACTCTATCGATGGGGTAACGTGCTTTACCAAACCTCTTGGGCTTAGGCCATTTATTGAACTAGTCCTATCACTTCGTTATAACATAGCGGGGTATCAGGACACCTGAGGTCGTATGTCTAGTACCCATTTAATACCAAACATTAAATCCCTCATTCTCTTGATTTTGAGAAGTTAAGAGAATAACCTGGTCGCGTATTCCATTTAATTAATTCTTAGTTGATAGATTCAATCATTTATATACCAAACAATGGCCACTTAGACAATGGAATTTATGTATACTGTGTTTGTAGAATAAATAGATATTGTTATTGTCGTATGTATTTTATTTATTTTTTTAAGAGACCTTTAAACTTCTCGTTTTTCCTTTATAAATAGTAGGAGAATTTACTTTTACCTTTTAACTGTTTTTAACAAAGTAATTTTATTCAGAGGATTTCAGCCCATTTATTACTGAGAGATCATGTTATTCTTTCGTAAGGTCGTTCAGAAGTTACTTTGATAGTCATTTTAGCTCGTTTATTTAACGTAGTTTGTTGGAATTCAGGTCCCTGCTATATTCTTATCTCGACTTGATACGACCTTCTTACTTAGGTAATTATTCATCCTTTTTTTAATGTCGCATAAAGGAAAAGAAGCGAGTAGGTCTTCAAAGGGAGACCTCTCCAAAAATGTAACTCCCCGTCGTATTCCCTCGAGGTCATTACAAACCAAACGACTTGAAATGACATAGAGTAGTGAAAATAGGCCCACTCCGAGGACTATTAAGGAAGAGATTCTCACTCTTCCTAATTCCTCGGGGTCTAAGGCGATGTCTAACTCATCTTCACTGGGTTCGACTCCTGTTATCAGGATTCCCATGTCCATATCCACCAAAGTACCTCACCCAAAGAAGAAAAGGGAAAACATGGGAGAACCTACACACAGAACCAAATATAAGCACCAAATTGAAAAGATGTCAAGTGTTCTAGCAGTTAAAGAGTTGGAAGAAATTAGACAAATATATGACATTCCAGCCCGTGTAGGGTTAATGCCAGTACCTTCCCATTTATATGATGCTGCTAATCCTCCACCGGGGTGGTGGGTGATACATTTAGCAGCCTTTAAAATAGGTCTTCGTTACCTCTTTCCCAAATTGGTGGCCCATGCTTTGAGAAATTTTGATATTAATTTTGCCCAAATAAATACAAACGGATGGCGAAAAGTTTTATGTCTTTCCGTGGTGGTTGGAAAGCATAGAATAGACCTCAAAAATGATGAATTGAGGTGTTTATATTGTTTAAAAATAACGGGTTAGACAAAAGGAGGGCGTATATATCTTGTGTTATCGGCCATGGGTTGCACCTCAAACTCCCCAATAGCACCTCTGTTTGGAAAGATAAATATTTTTACATTATTGGGGATATTTGGGGTGACGGGGTGGATTTCCCAATTCGACATACTTGGAACACTAATTTTAACACTTCATAACCTCGAGCTAGCGAGCTCATGAATAAACTGGATATTAGTGGTAAATAAAAAAATGAGGTGGATTGAGCTACAAAATACCTCGAATAATGGTTACCATGATATCCTGACTATAACTCGCTTAAAGAAGTCTGGGGTGTGGCAAGGTTATACGAACGAATATCAAGGTCATTATTTTTGACATTTATATGTTTGTATATGTTCATTATATATACTTATACATCGTTGATGAAATTATTGACGTTTATATATTTTGCATGGATGGACTACTCGCATGTCAATTTAAGAGATCTAATTGACACTTCAAGTGTGCAAGAAATGGCTCATACTTATCCTCGTCTGGAACGCATGACCCCTTCACCTACTCAAGATGATTTCTTTGTGGATGTAGAGGTTGTTGCTACTACTAAAGTTGGGATTCCTTTAGCAACCTTGCATAATCCGAGTTTGTTCTCACCTAGCAAACCAGAGGTTTGAAAGAAAAGAAAAGTAGGGGAGTATACCACTGGGATGGAGGCAATGTATATGGTCGACTTTGAGTTTGACGAGGTTGTCCTGAAGGATGTCATATTTTTAGAGACCCTCATTACTTATTTTAGCAAGGGGATTTTTGAGCGAACATATCTTAAGAGAGATTTATACAATCACTTTGGAACAGAAGTGGAGAGGGCACAAGTGAGAGCAGCCTGAAAGAGTGAGGGGGGAACACATGGGGAATTGATTGCAGATTGCCTTCTAGAGGTGAATAAACTTATTAATTTCTTATTCCACAACCTTTATATAAAATTAATTTTTTTCACTCATTTTGTTCGTAGGTGGTGTGTTTGGCGAGGGAAGCCGAGCTCTCACTTCGTGGTTACAAACGCGAGGTCTAGGCTAG
Source organism: Hippophae tibetana (assembly GCA_037013495.1). Classification (NCBI taxonomy): domain Eukaryota; kingdom Viridiplantae; phylum Streptophyta; class Magnoliopsida; order Rosales; family Elaeagnaceae; genus Hippophae; species Hippophae tibetana. The sequence goes on along the minus strand of CM072811.1, from coordinate 19,738,477 downwards.
CTGGTTATAGATAGCCAAATACTAGAGGTTGGTAAAAGACAAAGATGTCTTGATTTGCAAAAAGGATACACAAATTTTGAATTTAGAAAATGAGGTGATTGATAAAGTGGAAAAGCTTAGGAAAGCGGACACATACTATTTTGAAAAAGGGTGATGTTGTTAAGCATTTTGAAAAACTCGCAAAAGAGGTCGATGAAAAAAATATCGTGCTTCAAGAGAAAATTTCTGACATGTGAACTCAGGTCAGCTTGCTATCTACATTGGTAGATACCTTAAGATTCGAATGTACTAAAGCCTATCATAGTGGTGCGAGCTTTGTGGTAAACAACCTCAAACTTCATGCTGAAAAGCTAGGCTTAATTGCTCCTTACCTGACATTGATGTGAGCTTTTCAAAGCACTAGGCCCAAAACAGTTGGAGCTACTACCCCGCAAGGTTCACCTCGCAATATAGGTGCCACCTTGAGTCATCCATTTGACGAGGTAGTAGTGAAATATGCTACTCCTTGAGAGATGAATTTATTATTATTATTTTCTTTTTGAAAATCAAATGTAAATGAAATTTTTCGAACTTGAAATTAAATTTGAATGTTGCATTTATTTCTACGTCTCTATATATATGGCTTGGATTGAAACCTCTACACTTTGCTTGGATTAAAGTTTCTATTGTTATTAGTGCAACATATATAATTTCGAGAATTTAAGGCCGTGTTGACTTGATATATTATTACTGAGCGACCTAATAAATTTAAAGAAGTAATCATAGTTCTTTAACTTAATGGATTATAGTAAAGTAAATTTGGACGGTTTATTTGAAACAGGGTCATTACCATCTGGAAGAGTACTCCTCGTGATAGGGGAACAAACTGTTTCTACTTAGGGAAAAAAGTTAAGTTCAACCTTGGTCATAATGCAAGTTTAACCTAATACGGGGAAACAAGTTATGTCTCATATTCGTAACGAGGAAGTTAATCAAACCTCTCCCAACGTCGCAAAAGGGGAAAATGAATGAAAAATTCCCTACTATTACTGGGTCATATAGTCTATTCATGAGTAAGTCGTGTATTGAGAAATCACCTCTGAATAAGGTATCCCCGTCGAGGGAGGATATTAAGCCCTTACAGAGTATATATCCTTCCATAAAAGAGAGAGGTTAGACAAGTGGTGTGAAGAATCTCTTTAAGGATGGCATGTTTAACGTAACTTGTGCGCAATAGAAATTATACCATCATTTTGGAGTGCCTGAAGATCATCCACCCAACTACACAGTCCGTAAGAGATAGGGGATCAATGTGGCATATGATAGCGAGGTGTATGCTTGATGTAAGTGAGACATAATAGTGCACAATGAAGTGGATTTATTTATTCTACGAATGAATGTCTGAATCAAGAGTTATGCATGTGGAAAGCACGATGTAAAGTCTTAACACAAGATTTAGCAAACTCTTGTGAAGACTTGAAATTAGCGCATCTTGAACAGGAAAGATATAAAGAAGAAGGGGAAAGATTGCACAAATTAGTGGAATATTGGAAATATAGAGCCCTTGATAAGAAACAAACCTAAGGTTTCTTTGTAATTGTGTTGGTAATAATTTGTTTGTAATAATGTCTGATAACAATCTATGATATCATATGGACTTTATTTGGTAAACATGTATCACATATTTCACATCTTAAGTGGGGGGTCAAGGGACTCCTCCTCCAATCATGAGGCATAGGACGTATCCCGCATCTTGAGTGAAGGAGTCAGAGAACTCTACCTCCAATAATAAAGCAATGTGACATGTCTTTCATATCAAGCGAGAAGGTCAAATGACTTTTCCCAACTTAGGGGCACGAAATAAGATGCCCAAAGCATGATTGCATTCTTGAAATCATATTTTGCATCTTGAATGGGGGTCAGGGGACTCCTCTTCCAATCACGATTAAACCTTGCCATCAATAACTGATTAGAATATATTTGTGTCTCATAAATAAGTATTTACTACATATAAAACATTTACATGTAATATTTTTAAGGATTTCTACATTCCCTCATTTATGCCATCGCATTCTATCAAGTAAGAGCCTGCTGATGTAACATCATATATTTGATGTAGACCTTCCCATGTTGCAGCAAAATTGCATGCGTTAGTCTCAAATTTGGTGCCTAGTGCTCTTCGCAGAACCCATTTTCCAATACATAAGCTCTTGTGCTTGACGAATTTATTATATGTCTTTTGGAGTGTTCTCTTTTGCGATTCAAGTCTTATTAAAGCCTCTTCTCATTTTTCTTCAGCTAATAACAAGTCTTCTCATCGTAAATAATCATTTTCTTCATGATCGATATTGGATCGAAGGGTGGGTTCTTGTATATCAAGGGGTGTGACTGCTTTAGTGCCATAAACGAGAGAAAAAATAGTTTCTCCTGTTGCCATTCTGGGAGTAGTTCGTGTTGTAGTATATTAATGAGGGTCTTATTAGATGATTCAGCTTGACCATTTTCTTACGGTCGGTAAGGGGTAGAGTGAGATAATTTGATACCTTTATTGTCACAGAATGATATGATTTTGTCCAGTAAACTATCTACTGTTGTCGATGACCAATTCATGAGGTAGGGCATATCTCCATATAATGTTACGCCATATGAATCTCTCCACATCCAATTCTTGGATTTGAGCTAAAGGTTCCGCCTCTATCCATTTAGTAAGATAATCAGTTGCGACGGTGGGAAATGTTTTTGACCTGAAGCGATGGGTAACGGTCTAACCAGAGGCTGGTAATAGATCTTAGATCAGTGCCCAGATGATATGGCACATTGGCGTGTCGCTGGCACTTATTGCACCTTTTGACATAAGAGATGCAATCTTTAAGAAGCATAGGCCAGTAATAACCCTTTCAAATAATCCTTTGGGAAAGTGTTCTTCCTTCATAATGAGCTCCAAACTGACTGTCATGTAGATCACTCAAGACCGTCCGAACCTCAGTTGTAGGTAAGAATTTTAACCATGGGCCACCATAATTCTTCCTATATAGAACTCCTTGAATGACGGCATAACTCCTTTCTTTTGTCATGAGTTTATGAGCTAAGTGTTTGTCTTTGGGGAGAATACCATTGATAAGGTATTCTGTATACTGCGTCAACCAAGAATCATGAATACTATGTATGATTTTCATTTGCATTTGAAGTTTTGCTTCATTTGGGGTAACACTAGGTCTTGATAAGCAAGATACTGGGATAATTCTCTTTGAATTTGAGTTTACCACCGATGCCAACATGGCTAAGAAATCAGCATGGGGATTTTCTAATCGTGGTATCTGTTTGATCTGAAAAGTTTCAAACATACCCTTTGCTTTCTTCACTTCTTATACATAGAGTTTCATTCTCTCCTCCTTAGCTTCAAAATCGTCATTGACTTGGTTTACTACTAGCCGCAAATTGCTATGAATTAAGACCTTCTTAGCTCCAAGGTGATTCGAAGGCATTGCTCTATTGAGGCTCCCATCGGGGTGAAGATCACTATTCCAACTCCTTCTCCACGTGAATTGCTCGCGCCATCCACATATACCTTTCACAACTCTGCTTTAAAGGAAGGTGTTTCTCTTATGGATGTTGACCCTACCGCATGTATTGAAGTGCATTCTTGGGTGTTCTCATTCGTCCATTCCGTGATAAAATATGCTAAGGCTTGTCCTTTGATCGTGGCCAAAGGTTTGTAATGTATTTAAATTTACCGAGCTCAATAGCTATTTGGGAAAGATGGCCAGATAAATCAGGTTTGCCTAAAATATTTTTCAAGGGATAGAAAGTAAGGACCACTACCCTATGCGCACCAAAGTAATGTCTAAGTTTTTACGTCGTCATTTTGATAGTAAATTTTGCCTTATCTAAAGGAGGATATTGTTGTTGCACTCTTATCAATGAATGACTCGTGTAATACATAGGGTATTGAATTCCCCTACGGTCGACCACCAATACCGCACTAGCAGCCTTGTCCGTAAAAGGACATATACATGTATAAGTCTTTGCCCACCGTGGGACTAAGTAAACAAGGTGCTCTTCCTAAGTAATCTTTAATGGACTGGAAAGCTTGTTCACACCCAGTATCCCAAAGGTACTCTGCATTCTTTTTGAGCAGCCAAAATAACGGTAGGTACTTTTCGATGCACTTAGAAATGAAACGACTTAATGCTACAATGCACCCATTCAATTCTTGGATTTCCTGAAGACAACTTGGGGATTTCATGTTAACTAAGGCCGAAATTTTATCTGGATTGGCTTCGATACCCCTTGACGTAACTAGACATCCCAAAACTTTCCCTAAGGCTATGCCAAACACACTTTTTTGGATTGAGGCGTATTTTATAATTCTGAATTATATCAAATACTTCTTGGAGATCATTAATATGGTCGTTAGCACATTTAGTTTTGACCAGCATGTCATCAACATATACCTCCATATTTTGGCCGATTTGGTTTTGGAACATCTTATTCATCATTCTCTAATAAGTAGCGCTGATATTTTTCAAACCGAATGGCATCTTCGCGTAACAAAATGTCCATTCTTTCGTGATAAATGCTATTTTTTCATCCCTAGGAGGTATTTGGATTTGGTGGTAGCTTGAAAAAGCGTCCATAAAGCTCATTGATTCGAATCTAGCCGTGGCATCTACCAATTGGTCAATATTCGACAAAGGGAAACAATCCTTTGGTGTTGCTTTATTCAAATCTGTGAAATCCATGCACATTCTATGCTCACCTCCTGCTTTGTTTACTAATACCACATTTGATATCCATGTTGGATATCGGGCCTCTCGAATCCAACCCATATTTTTTAAGGAATCGATCTTCTTTTTGATAATTTCATTCTTATCTATAGAAAATTTCCGCTTTCTTTGTTGGACCAGCTTTTTGGTATGATCTAAACATAACTCATGGGAGACGATATTCGGGTCTATACTGGGCATGTCCTCAGATTTTCAAGCAAACAAATCCTTGTTATTTTTCAAGAAACCGACGAGGGTAATTTTAAATGAAGGAGATAGTGCACCATTGATTTTAACATATTGTTTGCTCTCCGTGTCTTCTATAAGGACCATATCATATTCGCGGTGGACCTCCATGGTAGTACGTTCACTTGTATGCAATTTCTTAAATTTGTGGAGGTGACTTTTAATCTTTAGTTTCTATTTCGAGGTTTGGGGTAACACATTATTCATGGTTGCATTGTAGCAATTTCATGCCCTATTTTGTTCCCCTACAATTTTTCGTATCCCATTGGTGGTGGGATATTTAATCAACTGATGATATATTGAAGGTACCACTTTCATTTTGTGTATCAACAGGCATCCCAAAATAGCATTATAGGATGTGGGAGTATTCAAAACAAAGAAGGTTGTTAAAACTATAGATCCTTCTACTAACACTGGTAGGCGTATGGTTTCTACCGACATTGTTACACTACCATTGAAACCAACCAAAGGCATTTTTTGTGGGGTAATTTCTTTGGGGTCTATGGTCATGTCAAGTAAAATGGATAAATATAAGAGATCAAATGAGCTAACATTATCAACTAATATTTGATGTACCTCACAATGAGCTATTTGCATTGCGATTACTAGAGGATCGTTATGGGGATGTAGGCATTCTCTGTCTTTAAAAGTAATGGGATAAATAGGTTCTTTAAGCCTCGTGCCATATACTAAATGTCCCATATCTCTAGCCTCTCTTGCATATATTTTCCTAGAATTTTTAGAGTGAACGGCTATGGTGAGGCCACCATGTATGGTGTGTATTATATGTACATCCCCTAGTGGGATGGGGTGTGCTTTATTTGGTTCATTCCGTATCCAAAATTGATTTGTTTGATGCCCTAACCCTTCGATCTGAGTTTTCTCTCTGAGTTTCTTCTCGTGGATTTCTAGTTTTGTCAATAATATCCCCTAGGTACCCTTCTAAAAGTAGGTGTTCAATTTCCCATTTCAAATGGCGAAAGTCTTGAGTCCAGTGCCCTATGTCTCTATGGAACACACAATATTTGTTGGGGTTTCTAAGCGGAGCTTTCATAGCTAGTAGCCAATTAACATTATTGAGGCGTTCCATTGGATGCACCACTTCCACCAATGTCACATGTAATGAGGGTCCACGAAAGGGAGACAAAGCTCGGCTCCAAGTGTTGGTTTTATTCTTTAGTCTAAAGGCGGGTTTGAAACGGGAAAAATTAAGACGTTTATCGCCCATAGGCCTTATGTCTTCTTCTCTCTTCATAAGGGGGGTGGGGCCACCTCTGGTTTTTGTTAGCCAACCATTTGCTTGATTTCATCTCCCTTTCCATATTAACAAAGTTTTGGGTTTCCTTGTAAACCATGTCTAAGGAACGTGGTATGGATTTTGTCAGTTATATGCAGAGACCATTATCACGTTTTATCCCCTTTCGAAAAGATTCTATGGCTATAGAATCAGGGCATTGATTAATTTCCATCTTCTCTGTCTTAAATCTTCACATGTAAGACTCAATTGATTCATCCTTTTCTTGGATGATCGAAAATAGGTGATATGACTCCTTCTTGATAGGTTTGTTATAAGTGTAATTGGTAATGAATATTTTGACCAGTGCGTCAAAGCTAGAAATACTCTTTAGGGGTAACTCCATAAATCATTGTTGGGCCGAATCTTGGAAAGTAGCTACAAATAATTTGCAGTACATGACTCACGTTTATCTTTGGATAGGCTAACCACAGCCATGTCCATTTTGAATTGAAGAACGTGTGCGACAAGATCTTTGGTTCCCTTATATGCGAGACATTTAGAGGAATTAAATTTAGGGGAAGGTACCATTAACTCAATGAGGTCCGAGAAAGGAGACATAGATAATTGATTACAAATAGTTTCGATATCACCCCAAGGCTTTACCTTTTCATGTCTCGTAAATCTATCATTAACCTTTATCCATATCTTTTCTTCCATCTCTTTTAATCTTTTATCAAATTCTTCACTTGGATCGTGTAGTTGAATGGGTTGAATTATAGGTCCATAGGTCGGAGGATTTGCGCAGGAAGTCCCCCCAATGATAAGAGGATCAAAAACTATGTGAGGGCATTGTTCCCCCACCATACATCGACGAAGATCTAATGTATGAGGTACACACTCTCTTTTAGAGGGTTGACGTACCATCTGAGGATTACTGGGTGTAAAAAAGGAACTCTCTATGTTTGAGTATGCGTTTTGTTCTAATCGAGATCTTAACTCCTAGTTATCCTTTTGACATTCGATAAAAGCTTGTTGCAATTTTGTAATCTGTTTTTGAAGTCCTCGTATCATTGCATCTTCTTCATAAGGAGGATTATCCGAGCTATAGCATGGGGGAATACCATAAGGTCGTGTAGCTTGAGTGGCTAGACCCATATCACGCAAGGTCGAAACCTGTTCCTCGCTAGCTGAGGTAGTCCTTAAGTCACGATTTGATAACGGTCTGATGGGTGAGGAGTGGAACGCCCTATCATTAAGGTCAAACTCTTGAGCGACTAGAACAAGGTCGTCTGGCTAGATATTGAGTGGATGATCCATTTGAAGTTATGTAAATCAAAACACTGGTAAATTCTCTTAAAATAAAAGTAGTTTTTAGATGCTGGACTAAAAAGATCGCGTTTCCCACAGACGGTGCGAATTGTTTGGAGGGAATTTAAGTGTCTGATTCTAGTGATTCTTAATAAGAAGTGAGAAATTGAATAACTGAAGTAGATCCTGTATTCTCCTTATTTAAGGGGTATATATACATGTGTATTACATCCTACGCATATAGGAGGTCACGTACAAACGACTTAAAAATACTGTTTACACAATAAAATGATATTCAAACTTTTATAAAGTAGATTACTGCATTATAATAGGTCACTATAATAGAGGTCATTATATATGGAACGCTTTAAGTCCATAAGCAGCTTTCTTCGAGTCGTTCATAGGAAAGGAAAACCATTATCAGGTCATCATAGTAGGGTTAGCACGTTAGATCTTGAAGTCTAAGATCTCGTAATTTGGTCAGAGTGGACCTTGCACTTGGACGGGGTACTCTATAGATGGGGTAATGTGCTTTACCTAACCTCTTGGGCTTAGGCCATTTATTGAACTGGTCCTATCACTTCGTTATATCATAGTGGGGTATCAGGACACCCGAGGTCATATATAGGTCATATATCTAGTACCCATTTAATACCAAACAAGTATAATGAATAAATTTTATCATCTAGATGATCCCTGGTGTGCCAATCATGTACATAACTAAACACAAGTATTCAATTGAAAGATTGCCTAAAGCAACAATTGGAGGAGGTAGACTAGACAAGTGAATCTTTTGATTTCAAAAATAATATCGTACTGGCTTCATAAGTTATTTACTCGTCTCTGACATCTTTTCTCTATATGGTTTTGATTTTTGCAACTTCAAGATTTTGATAATAGGGGCAGAGTTGTGTAGACAAAGCCAATACTCGGAAGAGTTCATAGCCTGGTGCTTGATGAAATTTGACACAAGGATCACTAGTGGTTTTTTTTCTTTTTCTTTTCTTTTTGATGAAATTTGACAGGAAGAGTCCAACGCACCTTTCATCACTTGGGGATTTAATTTAATATATGGTGTCGAGAAAATCTTAGATACTATATATTGTATAATATTAGTCATTGATTTCGTATTCATTTTTTACAATTTTTCTATTTTTATAAAAATAAAAGGTTAATATCATGTCATTTTGCCACATGTCTGTACCTATATTGTATGCAAGTTAAGGCTTAGCCTTTCCTCTCTCTCTCTCTCTTTTTATGTTGCTACTGCAATCTAATAATAGCAATTGTTAGGCTACCCAACCAGCGATATGATGAATTTCTTTGTTTTTTTACTTTTTACTGAGACACCATATTTATCTTTTTATACAACAAAAATACAAGTGTTTTCATCTTATAAGTAGAACAAGAATAGTAAAAAATGGGAAGGGGGTGGGATTGTGTGTTTAAAGTGAGATGTTATTAAATGTGAGCAAATAATCTAATCAAATGGTTTAAATTGAGAAATTCGATATGATTTATCGGATTTGAATTAGATTAGATTTGTAAATTGTATAGTTGGATCATATTCAGATTGAAAATTATACAATTCATTCGGATTTTATAATCGGTTGTATTTGATCTGGATTGAATTATTATTAAATTATAAATAAATACATAATTTATTTTATAATATGTTATATTTAAATATTACAATAACCATAATTATATTAAATTATTATTTTAGCTTAATAAATAAATATAAATATAAATATAAATATTTATTATTATTATTTTTATAATTGTACAAACATACTTCTTATCCTTTTGATTTTTTTAGTTGTGACTATAAATAATAATATTTGTTACAAAAATATCAATTTAAAATTTAAATTTGTGTACGTCTTGTTTTATATATGACAACAATTTATAAATAAATTTTAATATGAATCTGACTTTATCCAAATCGAAAAAATCCGATATGTTTGGATTTAGATTGATTATATTATCAGATCAAAACGTATTTGAATTAATAAAAAATAGGCGATTTTGATCTATTACTCACCCTAGTTACTGCTTTGTTATTATTATTATGAAATGTGTATAGTTAACAATGACCTTGAATTTACATTAAAACGAAACAACGATATTATATATAAATTAAATTTATGTAGATTGTATGCATGAGACTAGAGGTGTACTATCCCAATAACAATAGGTACAATCTTGATGTGAACATCTGAACTCGAACCTTAAAACCTACAAACACAAAGTGTTTGATAACTTTAAGAAAAACGATCAAAGACCCAACGAAAATTTAAAAACAATTCTAAAAAATCTAATATTTAAATTGATAGCACTATCTTAACTCTATTGATATTACACACTGAGAACCAACGATGATAATGATGTCATAAGGGTTACAAATCCTTGATAAGTTGGTTTAAAAAGAAACAAAAGAGTTTAAAAACTTTCAACTTTTTATAAAATATCAATATTCAAGTTTGAGAAGCTGTACTTTGTGGGGCTCTTTTATACATCAAATATTAAACCCTAACAACATTTAGAATGAAATGTAGTACAAAAATGCGCAAAACAAAAATTTCTAGTACATGTCGCGACAAAGTTTTATTCATGTTGTGATGCAATATCAAATTCTAAAACCCAACACAAATCCGGGAGGGTTATTCTGTGGTGTGCTCTACTCTATAGCGTAACACATACCTTATCATTGACACAACGACTAGGAAATTTATTTATTTTATCATTTCTCTCTATTTTTTTTATTCACTTCAACAATCAAAGTTACAATTTGATTAAAAAGACAAACAATAATAGAGATAAAAATAGCAACACAAATAGGTTGAACAATAGTAGATTTTAAAAAAAAAAATAAGAAACTTAAAGAACACGAAATAAAAGAAAAAAATAAATAAAGATAGAAATATAAAATTAGAATCTACGACTTTGATACCAAATGATGTGAAACTTTGACCTTGAACCTTGAAACCCATAAACACTTGTTATATGATAACTCCAAGAGAAAGCTAAAAACAAATTTTATTAGGATAGGAAGTGCCACATTGTTTTTCAAACCTTGATAAGTTATCGATGAATGCTATAAGGTTTTCTAAGCCTAGATAAGTTCTAATTTGTGTTAAGAACATAAGTAGAGCTTAAAGCTCTAAACTGTATGAGTTTTATTTCATCATTAAATTCTCTTAGTTTTACATTAAAATGAAAAATGACCTCGTATATAAACCAAATTTATGCAGACTGCGTACATGAGATTAGAGGTATCAAATGGTATGACTCCCTCAATAACAAGTACAAGTACCATACCATTAGACCCATTTTATTTTTCATTTTAAATTTCAAGGGTTATTTAAAGCAAAACAAAAATAGAAATTAATATCATCTGTTAATTTGAATCCGCCTAGATGAAATCCATTCCCCAAATGGGTTGGGATGAATTATAAAGGGTAAGTTATGTTTTGGCCATGTATCCATCAGGTACAAGTTATATGGTAATGAGATGAACTGGGAGTTCCAATTTATACCTCTACATGAGACTATGGGAGCATGTAGATGAATGGCGTGAAGTACTAGAAAAAGTTTGTATTTCTGTAGCTCTCTTCATTTGATAAGAGCTTCTCTGAGGAATCCATTATTTTCAGATAAATGGATTCCATTGTTCACTCAACTACCAATTAGAACATAGAAACAGAAACAGATGTCGGGGCAACTAGATTTTTAGATTTGCGGAGAAACAGAGATGTTCGGTTTAAAACTAATATCAACCTAGCTATACATCTAATACCACTGTTTATGAGTTTGTAAATAATAATAAAAGACTTTCTAGACACCAACTAAAATTATGAATCAGGAGGATTTTCACGTAAGAGATGTTTTAAATACACATCCCTACTAACAAGTTTGATATGCCAACGAATTTTGCAGAACTGACTGAAATTTTATCTATGACACACACAAACACAGACATATATAAATGTAATGAACACAGGCATATAATCGACATTTAAGGACAGGGGGCTACTTTCACACATGGGAGATAGATGTAAACTGGAAATTGTTTACCCCGAAACTCAACATCAACTAAGATAGCAATACTACAGAAACAATTTTACACTATTTTACAGAGCAGCAATTTTACCAGCCAACTCCACCTTCATTGCATCCAATTGCATCTTCATATCCTCCTTCTCTGTTTCTGCTTCTTAAAGCTTAGATTTTAACTTATTAATGTATGAAATAGCATCACCTAAAAGTGACGCTTTGTCCATTTTAGAAACATTTGGAACGATTGCACGGAGAGCATAGAATCTTTGATTAAGCTTCTCTCTACGTTGCTGCTCTGCTTCCACGTGATTCAGAGGCTCTTCTCTCCCATTTGCTGGTTTTCTACCTCTCTTTTTGGGCTGTTTCTCTGGTTCTACCACTCTGCTGCTAGTAATATCAGCCTCACGAACCACAGAGGTTTCAAGATCAGAGTGATCGGAATCGCCGGTACCAGGACTCGATTTCACAACACCTGTAGACGGCAAAATAACCCCCGAAGTGAAAGATAGAATACCTTCTTCATTGCTACCACGCGATGTAGGAGATCTGTTCTTGCTATTGTTGTTCTCCAACTGAACAAACTGAGACTGACCCGAAAACATATTCCCATTTGCACTATAATTAGAACTCCGTTTACTCCCCCCGAAGTTCAATATCTCGCTTGATTCGGGCTTTATCGAATTCAAAGCCCTGTTCTTTTCTTCATTCCCATCATACCCATATTCCGAAAAATTCAAATCCCTCGAAAACAAACTCTGGCTTTGTGCTTGTTGCCCCTTTTGCAGCCTCTGCTGACCGTTGTGTAAGTGAATTGAGCTCGGTGTGTTCTCCGTCAAACTACTCGAATTGGGATTCTCAAAATGAATCGTCGGCTTTGAAATTTGATGGTTTGTGGTAGTTGTGGTGTTGCTACTTAGAACCGGACCTGATGGAGCCGCCATAGTAATCACAGAGTCCTTAAGTTCAATTGTAGCGTTTTCACTCTGTTCGGCGCCACCATACATAGGCCGAGAAGCATTATCAATGTTGTTAAAATTGAACAAAACTCTGACCTTATTTATGAGATCTGAGCTCTGAAAGATCATTTCTGTCGAACCCAATTCAACAACCCCATCTGCAGAAGGTATTAAAACCATAGTCTGCAACCCAAATACCTGTGCCTGTCTTCCCCTTTCACTAGTCGACGCAGCGAGAGTATTAGACCCAGAAAGCCAAACCGGGTTCGAATTGAATAACGCCTCCCCAAGCAAATCACTACCATTGAGAAAAGACTGAGTCATAGAAATCAAGAAGAACCAGTCCGTATCCGTGACTTCTTCATCAACAGCATCGTCACCCTGGCCAGAAGACCCAGCAGTCAAAGAATTGAGTTCTCGAAGCACCTTTTTGCGGTGTTCTTGTTCGGCGGCTGAAGAAGCATACTTAGGTTTACCTCCACGGGTTTTATCCTCTTCACCTTTGTAGTACCCATCACCTCATCCAAGAATCGTAGCACCAGAATAGTCATAGGAAGATTGCCAGAAGATTGCATAAGTCCAGCTCTCACGAGAAGTTTCGATAAGAGTTTGGAGTCTATGATGGAGATTCTCTTGATTGAAAATCGTGGAAGCTTCCATCATGGAAGAGTTATCATCCGTCCAGATCTTCATCGTCGGTTGTATTCTGTACTCCATTGTTCATACACCGAGTTGACGAATGATTCGCTCAATCAGGTGAGTGGGAATGAGAGGTAGTTTTTTTTTTTTCTTCTTCTTTAGCTTAAGATGAGCAAGAGGTTAGGGATAGAGATTTTGGTTTGGGAGTTTGATGAAGAGCAATTTTAACTGTAGCCTAGAGAGATGTTACTTTAATTCCGTGATGAAATTGTGTTTATTAGTATTTTTTTAATTAATCAAAGATAAGTTAAAAATAATAAGAATATATTTAATATTATTTTTTTATATATAAATAATTATATATAAAACATATTTTTAATATTAAAATAGGTAATATTTTTAATAATTTAAATGAAATTTATTCATTTTTTTTATTTTATTTAAAAAATATAATAAATAATTAAAAGATAAAAATTAATTTTAATATTTTAAATAATATAAGATAAGTATTACTTTTTTTGTTTAAATCTTTTTAAATTAAATATATTTTCATTGAATATTAAAAAATAAAAATTATAATCATAATTATAATTAAATAATGATGAAATTATTAAACATTTATAATTAAATTATTATTTAAATTTATTTAAAATTAATATAAAATAATTATGATTATATCGATAAACGTGATTTTCTTCTCTTCAACCATCCCTATTATCATGGACGTGTCTCATTTAAAAAATTATAATTATATGAAATAATATTAATAAAATTTAAAATAATAAAATTAATAGCCTATAAAAAGTAAAAGGCAAAAACATATAATAATAAAAATATATTAATTAAATATAATTAGTTAACATAAAATGTTAATATTAAAGTAATTTAAATTTTTATAACAATTTAACATTCTAAAATTCGAGTGTCGATTACAGGAACGTGAGTGGAATAGTTAATTCTAAATAGAAAAACAAAATCTCTAGATTCACGTGGCTTATATGGTTTGAAACCTTCCAAAAATGATTGAGATCATTCGTAAAAACTAATATACAATTCCCACCACTGCCAATCCATCCACATCAAGTATCAGAAGGTACACATTACAAACCTACGCACCCTCCTTAAAAATAAAAATAAAAATAAAAAGAATTGAATGAGCTTTAGATCAAATAACATGAAACTAATTTTCTGCTACTACTAATGTGGTGTTTGCATTTTGTCTCCTCCCATGGGGCTTTACATATTTTCCTATTGCCCTTTTGTCGATGGCTTTTCATTCTACTTATCTTCTCCTCGCTCTTCTGCTTCCTCCTCTCTTCCTTCTCTCTTATCTTCTGCTACTTCTAATGTGGTGTTTGCATTTTTTGTCTCCTCTGGTGGGGGCTTTACATATTTTCCTATTACCTTTTGTCGATGACGGCGCTTCATTCTACTTATCTTCTCCTTGCTCTTCTGCTTTCTCCTCTCTTTCTCCTCATACCGCAAGTGCTTTTCTCTTTCATATATCCCCTGCCAGAAGACTTCACCAGTTTTTGGCCATAACCATTGTCCAGTTGGTTTGTCATCATCTGATTCCTCAGCAAAATCCGCATCCATGGTCTTAAGGGTGGAGCACTCAAACCATTTTATCCACATTTTACCTCTCCTACTCTTTAATTTGTGTTGTTCCTGCACCATACCAGTCTGAGGGTGCACATACACCATCCTTCTTGCACTGTGGTATGCCCAAACATTTACTAACAGTTCAAGAAACCGAGAGTAGCAGTTTTTGTCCTGCAACAAGAAGACATAGAAAGATCCAGATTAGGGAAAAGTTTCGAATTTAGATAATTATTAATTTAACAAAAGCCAATAAATTAATAAAGATGGTGTTCTCACTTTCGACATGCTGAGAAAACAGTGTCCACTTGCACTATGTTCCTCGTACATTTGTGCATCCAATGCATCCACAAACATTCTGTAAACACCACAGCTCTAGTAATCTTGATTTCGTCAACTATGCTTAAGACTAAAAGCTTAACGGACACCTAAAACTGCAATCTCTTATACCTGGAAAACATTACGAACTCAAGGAAGGATCTAGTAGGCAGAGCCCAGCTATGCCTAACAGACCAGGTGTCCCCATCAACTGGCATAGGCGGTAATGCATCCAAATTATGCTGTAAGCCATACATCTTCTTTAAGGTCTCAGAAAAAGTAAACCTTCAATCAAAAAGGGGAAAAAAATTAGTTGGAATTTCAAATGTAGAACATTATCCTAAGCAAACTTCTTGAACAATAATAAACCGAGGATCATAACTCGTACTTGCAATTTCCAGCATTTATGGCATCACAGAATGACCAAAAATCCTGTCGCAAAGCGTCACGTGGATCCATGTCCATGCGAACCCAAAAGTAGAGTGCATCTCCATGCCTTCGTGCTTGAATAGCATCCAACAATGCACCTTCCGCTATTCTTGATAAGGATTCCTGTTTAAATACCCCAGTATATGATATCAAGGAACCTGTTTTGTACAAGTAAATTGATAAAATAACTCATTTATTGTTTTTCTCTTCCCTATTGTCTATTTAGTGCTGCTGAGATAACAGGAGTTTAATGGATACTAGCCAGCCATGATAAGGAAAAGAAATCACAATCAATGCAGAAAGACAAGAATATCATGTATGAAAATTCTTCTTTTGAATGAACTATATCATTCCTAGTTTTCTAGCCAGAGAGAATTTACTACAAAGATATTGGAGTAAACTTTTGAGAAGAATGAAATTCGAAAGAACACCTTCCTTGCTGTGGCTCTCCAAGATCCGAATCCTATCCAAGAGTTCTTGTGTATACGATCAATCCGGTTTGCAATTGCAAAAAAAGCCCCAAATTCACCAAATACATCCCGGTAGTAGGCATTACTGAGTAATGGAAGACGAGAAGGTGCATCAATATCATCTGCCTCCAGTCTTCGATCTTTGGTGGACTGAAAGGATGTAAATTCATGCATAAAAAAAAGAATGAATGCATAGCCACAATTTTGCACATGAAAAAGAAAAAAAGAAAAGAAACTACTAATGCTTCGTCTGGCAACATTTTCAAACATGAAAAGCATCCAACAAAAAACATTTTATGTGAATCAAAGCATATGTTTAGTACTTTATGTTAAAGAACATGATATCCAGTTGGTGACAACCAACACACCAGTTGGAAGCAGCCACCAAGCTGTTGGTGGGGAAGGATAGACTGTCCAAGAATATGCCTATCCATAATTGTGTTTATTTTTAATTATTACAATTTTGCTTTTCTTTTGTATAAATAAGTTGTAAACATTCGTTTATTCATCATCAATAAATCTAATTCTTACATGGTATCAGAGCTTAGGAAACAATTCCCAGAAAAATCAGCTCATAGAAATTTTTTCCAATTTTTCCTCAATCTGTTTTTTTTCCAAAACCAATTTCGATTCACAAAATAATTTCAATTTCATCCCAGCATATTATTCAGAGAAATCCGAGAAATCTGCAATTAAAATCAAGCCAAAATATCTCTCCACGCGCTCACACGCGCCTTGTTTAATCTCGCCGGAGACGCACGCTCCAACATGTGCCAGCTGCTGAAGAAGACGACTCCAATGACACGTCGTCGCTCGCCCGCTGAAACAAACGACACGTCGTTCGCTCGGCGCTGAAATAAACGACGCGTCGTTCACTCGGTTTGGTCCTCGGTCCGGTCCGGTTCGGTCTTCATCCGGTTCAGTGCTTCACCGTTGCAGCCGCCGTTCCAGCCACTCCAGACGCCGGTTCACCCACTTTCCGACCGATTCTGCGGCTGAAATTTCCGATTCTGTAATCCTTGACTCATTTTCTATAAGATAAAGTATATCTCAGTCCATTATTTATTTCATAAATAGTCATTATTGTCTAAAACACACTTAAACCCATCCCGTTCTTTCAAATTTATTCAACCAAAAATGTCTATGACTACCAATACCAACCCTACTTTACCAAAATGGTATGATGATCCTAGTCATTCATTATATCTACACCACTCAGACCAACCAGGCATGGTTCTTATAGCTCAATCCTTAAACCAAGAAAACTATCACATTTGGAGTCATGCAATGCTCATGGCTCTAATAACCAAAAACAAAGAAGGATTCATTGACGGCACAATCAAAAGGCCATCAACAAACCTTGAAGCAGAAATCAAACAATTGACTCGCTGCAATATTCTTGTCAAATGATGGATCCTCAACACCATATCACCCAAAATTGCAGAAAGTGTCATGTATAGTGATACTGCATATGAGCTATGGGAAGAATTAAAAGAACGCTTTTCGCACACCAAAAGCGTACACCTATTCCACATTGAACAAGAGATCCATGATTGCATGCAAGAAGGTGTGAGCATTGGAGAATACTATACCAAATTGAAAAGTTTATGGGATAGTCGTGATGCACTATGTCCTCTTCCACATTGTGGAGGAAATGTCGGAAGGGAATTACAAGAATATCAACAAAAGCAACGAACCATAAAGTTTCTCATGGGCCTTAACACGGTTTACACATCAGCACGCAGAAAAATCTTGCTCATGGAACCATTACCTACAGTAAATAAGGTATATTCACTTATTGTTCAAGATGAAAAGCAAAGAGTTGTCTCCACTCAAAGCATAGGAAAGATGCCAGAAGCTGCCGCACTTGTTGCCAGAGATAGTCGTCCACAATATCCTCAGAAAAATTACCCACCAAGGAACCCACATCTCAAGTGCAATAGATGCAACAATATAGGCCATAATTCTGAGAATTACCGAAGTCACCTCAAATGTGATTTTTGTGGTCTCAATGGACACATTTTTGAAAACTGCCGAAAGCGTCTCAAATGTAATTTCTGTGGTTTAAATGGACATGACATCAACATGTGTCGGAAGAAAGGAGTAATTCAAGATAAGAGAAACACCAGTTATGGCTTCCCTTCCAAAGCTCATCATACTGACTTTCAGGAAAGTTGCTCCGACACAAAGACACCATCCCACAATCTTACATCTGCCCAATATCAAGAGCTCCTTACACTTCTCAATCAATCCAAATCAGGTAGCATGGCAAATCAAGTGACTACTTCAGGTAACACATTATGTGCAACTGTTTTCCATTCAGAAACTCGTTGGATTTTTGATACAGGGGCAACTGATCACATGGTCTGTTCCCAAAACCTTATGAGCTCCAGCATTCCAGTCACTAATCGGCATGTGCATTTACCTGATCATTCTCTTGCCCGTGTCACACATATTGACACTGTGCATTTCTCAAATAATTCCATACTC
The DNA here is from genome assembly GCA_037013495.1 of Hippophae tibetana. Lineage (NCBI taxonomy): Eukaryota > Viridiplantae > Streptophyta > Magnoliopsida > Rosales > Elaeagnaceae > Hippophae > Hippophae tibetana. The sequence goes on along the minus strand of CM072811.1, from coordinate 19,719,981 downwards.
CATAATGTCTTGTGTGTTCACTCCTTCAAATTAAACTTAGTTTCAGTAGCCAAACTAACTCAAACCTCATTTTTTCATGTCACCTTCACTAATAGTATGTGCTTTGTTCAGGAAAAATGCTCAGGGAAGACGATTGGGATGGGAACTGAGAAAGCAGGACTCTACTACCTGACTATTTCTGAAAAGGCTGGATGTTTCTCTGTTTCAAACACTACTTCCACCAACTCTCATCTATGGCATCAACGACTGGTCATTTATCTAATAACAGTTTACGTGTAATTTCTCTTTCCATCAACACACATTTTTGTTCCATTAGTGATTGTTCTATTTGTCCATTAGCTAAGCAAACACGTAATCCATTTCCTTTAAGTTCCATCAATACAAAAGCACCTTTTGAAATGATTCATGTTGATATTTGGGGTGGTTATCACATTCTAGCACTTAATGGAGCACGTTATTTTCTCACTATTGTTGATGACTACTCAAGATGCACATGGGTCTATCTCTTACATACTAAATCTGATACACGCACATTTCTTACCACCTTCATCAATCTTGTTGAAACACAATTTTCATCCAGAGTTAAAGTCATTCGTAGTGACAATGGACCAGAATTCTCTATGACCCAGTTGTTTTCTACCAAAGGAATTCTTCATCAAACTAGTTGTGTCTCTACCCCTCAACAAAATGGTGTTGCTGAACGTAAACACCGTCATCTTCTCAATGTCGCTCGTTCATTGCTCTTCCAAGCCAATCTTCCTAAACAATTCTGGGGAGATGCCATTCTTACAGCCACATACCTCATAAATCGTACTCCAACACCTGTTCTCAAGGGTAAAACACCATTTGAAGTCCTTTTTCACAAAACTCCTAGGTATGAACACCTTCGTGTTTTTAGTTCCCTTTGCTTTGTCTCTACACATCATGATCGACTTACCAAGTTTGATGTTAGGTCACATAAATGCATATTCATTGGGTATCCATCTGGGATCAAAGGTTATCGTGTCTACAATCTGGAAACAAACAAGACTTTAGTGTCTCGTGATGTTATCTTTCATGAACATGTATTTCCTTATTTCACTTCCACTGTCAACACTCCAACTCTATTTCCTCCATCAAAAGATACTATTTATGATGACCTACCCAACATTCGTCAATCAACCAATCCAAATATATCACTTGATCATACACCATCTGTCCTTCCAACAATCAACTCAGACACTCTTCATCTTCAAAATTCATCTCCAGAAACATCATCGTCAACTTTTCCACCACACTTAATTCCTCCAACACCAGTCACACATAGGCTTCGTCGATCCACCAATGTTCTTAGCTACCTTCAAAAATATCATGTAGAAGCTTCCCTATCTTCTCGGTCTTTCCCTTCATCTCACTCAGCATCGTCCAAAGACAAAGGTACTTCTCATTCTTTATCTCATGTACTTACCTATGACCAATTATCACCTGCACATCGTGGTTTTGCTACTTCTATTTCCATTCTCAGGGAACCAACCACTTTTGTTGAAGCTTTCAATGATCCAAAATGGCGGCTTGCCATGAAACAAGAACTGGATGCTCTTGAAACTAATGGCACTTGGACACTTCAACAGCTTCCTCCAAACAAGAAACCAGTTGGTTGTAAATGGGTCTACAAAATCAAGTATAATCCTGATGGTTCTGTGGAACGATACAAGGCTCGGTTAGTGGCCAAAGGATACAGTCAGATTGAAGGTTTTGACTACCAAGAAACTTTTGCACCAGTAGCCAAACTTGTCACTGTTCGGTTTTTCCTTGTCGTTGCTGCTATTCAAAATTGGCATCTTCGACAACTCGATGTCAACAATGTTTTTCTCTATGGTGATCTTCACGAAGATGTTTACATGTCCCTTCCACCTGGATTCGGACGAACGGGGGAAACACGAGTATGTAAGCTACATAAATCTTTGTATGGACTCAAACAAGCCTCACGACAGTGGTTCATCAAGCTATCAATAACACTTAAAGCTAGCTGGTTTTAACCAATCCAAGTATGATCACTCACTGTTCGTCCGAACCCGTGGTAATTCCTTCTCTGCTCTTCTTGTCTATGTAGATGATATAATCATAACAGGAAACAATATACAAGACATTGAAGAAACTAAGAATCATCTCATGAGACAACTCAAGCTTAAAGATCTCGGTAAATTAAAGTATTTTTTAGGCATAGAAGTTTCACGTTCCAGGAAGGGAATTGTTTTGTCACAACGCAAGTACGCACTTGAAATATTGGAGAACATGGGTTATCTTGGTGCCAAATCTGCCAATTCACCTATGGAACAAAATTTATCCCTCAGCAAGGTTAAAGGGGAATTCATCAGTAATCCCACATCCTATCGAAGACTTGTTGGGAGATTAATATACTTGACCATCACAAGGCCCGACTTAGTGTATGCCGTGCACATTCTCAGTCAATATATGGATAAACCACGACAACCACATTTGGAAGCAGCTCAACGAGTGCTACGATATGTCAAGAACACACCAAGGCAAGGTCTCTTTTTCTCAGCAACTAGTTCATTACAACTAAATGCTTTTTGTGATGCAGATTGGGCAAAATGCACAGATACAAGACGATCAACCACAGGATATTGTATGTTGCTTGGAAACTCGCTAATTTCTTGGAAGACTAAGAAACAAAATACAGTCTCACGATCAAGTGCAGAAGCAGAATATCGCCCTATGGCAGCAGCATGTTGCGAAGTAACCTGGTTACGATATATTCTGGATGATTTGGGTATCAAACACTCCCAACCAACCAAGTTATATTGTGACAATCAAGCACTTCTTTACATTGCATCAAATCCAGTGTTTCATGAGCGAACCAAACACATAGAGATCGATTGCCATCTAGTAAGAGAAAAGATTCAAGCTGGAATGATCAAAACTTATCATATCTCTACATTAGAACAACCAGCAGATATATTTACCAAATCCCTGAGTTTTCCACAGTTCTCAAGCTTACTTAACAAGTTAGGAATAATTAACATATATTCTAACTTGAGGGGGAATGTTAAAGAACATGATATCCAGCTGGTGACAACCAACACACCAGCTGGAAGCAGCCACCAAGCTGTTGGTGGGGAAGGATAGGCTGTCCAAGAACATGCCTCTCCATAATTGTGTTTATTTTTAATTATTACAATTTTTCTTTTCTTTTGTATAAATAGGTTGTAAACATTCGTTTATTCATCATCAATAAATCCAATTCTTACACTTTAATAAGAGGAATAAGTGCGTCAAAGGGAAAAAAAATCTGAAATAAGATTTAGGAGTGCCGCAATAACTCACCAAACCAATTCCTCGATAAAGAGAAGTATTATGTAGAAACGGCCAGGTTCCTTTGGCAAAGTAAGGTTCATAAATGCAAAGAGGTTGACCTGTTCTTTCAAGCTCCCCTTCATCTCTTTCATGTAAATCACTCTTCAATCGATCGGCCTTTTTGGCATTTCGATATACTTCCTCCCATGTTCCATGAGATTGATCAGTTCTGTCCTTTAACTGCAGTACATATTTTTATACAAAGGATCAATTTTAAATAGCAAAAAATGCTAAGAACTGCATCAATCCATATTTGATAAAGAACAAAGAATTTTGATGGGAATAAGTATTAAACACCGTACTTAATGTCTCATCATACCTCTTCTTCCTCTCTCTGCTTTTTAGAATTAGCCATCTCAGTTGATTTCTCTTCCTCCCACATGGTGTATAAAAATAGATCATCTTCAAAACTAGCATTAAATTTCTCCTGCGCAGTTTGTTTCCATTGTTCCTCATAATGGTCTAAAAATGTGTAGCTTCTTATATTTGTATCCGTGTATGTCAAATTTGATAATGCTTCAAATAAATGCCAATTCCATTTCTCTTTTAATTTGAGAGGGATCTCTGAAACAGCCTTAGGTGGTGTAACTTCCGAAGGGAGTTTGAAAACATATTCAAGAAGTGAAGCATAACCTTCAACACTTTCTGACACCATCAGGTTCCTAGCAGTATCACTTCCTACTGCAGCCACTTTGAGAGCCAAAGGTGATACTTTTCCGCCTGATGTTACTTTCAATATGATCCGAGAGAGGACTCTCATATTTTGCTTCGGGAAGAGGTAGCCATTGACCCTGTCCTTTAACTAATATAGTCGATAATATAGTTAGTAATAAGAAAAGTAAATGCTACAACTTAAAATCCATACTTAACGAACAATGCTCACAGGTTAAAGAACAAACAGTATAACTAGCTAATAGTCTGAACATGATGAAACTTTTCTGTCTTTTGTAACTAGTTATTCTGGACACTATATAACGCAAAATGACAAGGACAGACACGACACATTAACAATGATACACTACATCCATAGATGGCAGAAAGGGAGATGGCAACTTTAATATATAAAATGTAAAAATAAAAAAGAACAAAGAGTACTTCTACATAAAATTTATTTAATCTATGTTCTTTCTCCTCATTTTCACTTGTGTAGGTAATTTTGTGTTTTCAAGAAAGCATTACAAAGAAGCATACATGTTTCCTGATGATGAAAAGATCGGGAGCAATGATTGGTCTCCTAAGCCGCATAGCTTTGGTCAAAATGCTGGGAAAAGATGGTTCTTCAAGGAAGGATCCATAGATGACAAGATCAGCAGTAACTAGAGCCTTTGCTGTGTCTGTATCAAGAGGGGCATGCTTCACAATGCCAGGTGGATACTTCAAGTTTAGAGCTATTGCCTGCGAACAATTGTATTATAAGATGCAAAGCATAAAAGTAACTTTTATAGAGGAGAAAGTATAGTGAGGATTCTGAAGTACCTCAATGGTAGAACTGTAGTTGCTATTAGAATTCCCACTAAGAACAATGATTTTGAGGCAAAAGTCCTTATAAGAGAAGTCCTTTAGTACTGGTACTAAAGCCTGTAGAATGATAGAATGTTCCAGCCACAAACCTCGGTACGAAAATTCACTTCCAACAACTAAGATAACGACATCCTCACGACCATACCTCATAGTGGAACGCAGATATTCTCCCTCTAAAGTCATTAGAGCATCCCTATCTAAGGTCATTAAAGTATCTGCATTCCATACTTCAGTAAGAGAGCTAGGGATAACTAAAAAGTTTCCCACATCAAATGTGGAATAAATCATCTGTACAGACAAAATTAAAGGACTAGAATCAGGTGAAAACTTCCATACTAACTTTATAATGTATAATAAATTAACAATCACACTTTTGTAACCTACTTATAGCTATTATATTTTCTCATCAGAAGATGATTATTGTAGGCAATTTTTTGTATTATTGAATCATGATATTGCATGTAGTTGTGTCTGGCATAATAATGACTAAAAGACTTGCAATTTCTTAACAATGTTTAATTGTCTATGAGAAAGAATTCGATCAACAGTTCTTACTGGGAGGACGTAGTTCGGGAAGACAACAACAGTAGAACGGTTGAAAACTCTTTTCCAATCATTCAACAACTCAACTTGTCCATTTGAAGCGTATTTTTCAGAACGACTAGCAAGAGCTCTTTCGTGGATGGTCCATATAAGAGGTAGAGACTTGAAAGGTTCCTGCAGAAAGCTGTAACTTAATCGATGAGGGACTTTCTAGTGGCCTCAACTAATCCGTCTAATTAGCAAACTTGAGTCCTAGTAAGTACACATCCTATCAGTAGGAGGTTATTGTTGATATTTTATAACTATTTTGGTGGAGAGAAGAGAGACAAAAACAATTTTTTTTTTACTAATCAAACACTCTTTTTTATTTCTCTCTTCTTGCCTACTTACAAAAGAATACAACTCTATTTATAGACCTAAACAAGACTCTTAAAATTCGTATTAAAAAAAACAGCTTTAAACAAAACAGTAAATTCTGACCCTTCCTTGCTAAAACTTCCATAACTTATTGTAGGTAATACCAAATGACCTGAAACCTTCACCATTAAAAACTAGACTTAAAAACACACGAATTAGACTTTTCATTTGCTCAGAAAGATCTGGAATTGCCCCTTCAATTCCTCATTCAATACTGTCTGTCCGTTTTTAGTAAATTCTGACCCTTCCTTGCTAAAACTTCCATAACTTATTGTAGGTAATACCAAATGACCTGAAACCTTCACCATTAAAAACTAGACTTAAAAACACACGAATTAGACTCTTCATTTGCTCAAAATGATCTGGAATTGCCACTTCAATTCCTCATTCAATACTGTCTTAAAATCTGTCCGTTTTTTTTTTTATTTGAGTTTATTTTCCACAAATTCCTCCCTTAAACTCAAATTTCTTCCATCCTTCATGCCTACTGCCATCTTGCATTTATCCAGCAAAACCGTGGGTAACGGCTTTGTGAACATGTCGGCTACTTGATCATGACTCGCTACATGATTCAACTTCACACTCCCTTCCCGGATTTGTTCTCGAATGAAATGAAATTTAACATCGATATGCTTGCTCCTTTCGTGATGTACTGGATTCTTTGCGAGTTCAATTGCCGACCTGCTATCAACTCGGATCTCGGTTGCTTCTTCTTGTCTGAGATTCAACTCGCTTAAAAGTTTCCTTAGCCAAACTGCATGTCGCACACACCATGATGCTGCCACATATTCTGCTTCGCATGTCGAGAGTGTCACGATGGGTTGTTTTTTCGACATCCATGTGAACGCTGTGTCTCCCATAAAGAATACGTATCCCGATGTACTCTTTCGATCATCTATGTCTCCGCACCAGTCACTATCAGAGTATCCCACCAGTTTATACTCTTCTGTTCTCGAGAAAAATAACCCGAGTGATTCTGTACTTCGGATATATCGCAGAATTCTCTTCAACGCTTTCCAATGTGTATAGACTGGTTCTTCCATGAACCGACTTACCACTCCAACACTGTAAGATATGTCTGGTCTCGTGCATGTGAGATAACGCAGACTTCCCACCAAACTTCGGTATTTGGTCGCATCTACTCGTTCTCCACCGTCAAACTTAGAAAGTTTAGCCCCAGGTTCCATTGGTGTCAATACCGGGTTGCACTTCTCCATTTTGTTCCTTTTTAGAATTTCTTTTGCATATGTTTCTTGTGATACAAAAATCCCAGTATTTTCTTGTCTAACCTCCAGACCAAGGAAATATTTCATCAAACCCAAATCTGTCATTTCGAACTCCCGAGTCATAGCCTCTTTAAAATCTTTTATCATCTCCTTATTATTCCCTATGAATATAAGATCATCAACATAAAGAGCTACAAACAACAAGTTACCTTCTTCTTTCTTCACGTACAAAGCATGTTCATATGGGCATTGAGTAAACCCGTTCTTCTTGAAGTAAGTGTCGATGCGGGTATTCCAAGCTCGAGGTGCTTGCTTTAGTCCATAAAGTGCCTTCTTCAATTTCAGCACCTTCTTTTCTTCCCCAATTTTTGTGTACCCGGGTGGTTGCTCTACATACACCTCTTCTTCTAGCACACCATTCAAAAAAGCTGATTTGACATCCATTTGAAAAATTTTCCATTTGAATTGAGCTGCTTGAGCAATGAGAAGGCGAATCGTCTCCATTCTTGTAACTGGGGCAAAGACTTCATCATAGTCTATCCCCGCCTTTTGTCGATAGCCCTTTGCAACTAGCCTTGCCTTGTACCGCTCTATCTCGCCTTGAGCATTCATCTTCTTTTTGTATACCCATTTTACTCCTATGGGCTGACATCCTTTTGGTAATTCAACCAACTCCCAAGTTCGGTTTCGCTCAATTGCTTTTATTTCTTCATCCATGGCTGCTTGCCACTTCTCATTCCGTACTGCTTCTTCAAATGTAATTATTTCGGCATCCACCAAAAGACAAATTAAATGTACCTCACTTGTTGAGTCGTACAAATCTTGCATGCTTCGCATTTTTGGTTGTCTTGGCTCTTCCTCATTATCAGTTGTTTGAGGGCTTCTTGCTATCTCGATCTCGAGGTTTGTTGTTGATGTGGTTGATGATTCTCCCCTTTCTACTATCACCTCGGAAGAGTTTTTCCAGTCCCACTCGCTTGCTTCATTCACCTTAACATCTCGGCTTATTATTACCTTCTTGTTTATTGGATCGAGAAGCTTGAAACCTTTAGTCTTCTCGTCATAACCAATGAACACAAATTTCTTGCTCTTATCTTCTAGCTTTGTTCTTCGCTGATCCGGTACGTGTGCATAAGCCACACTACCGAATATTCTGAAGTGTGAGACTGTCGGCTTTCTACCACTCCAATTTTCTTGTGGAGTTTTATCTTCTAAACTCGCATGTGGACATCGGTTTTGCACATAAATTGCGCATTGCACAGCTTCCGCCCAAAATTCTTTTGGCAACTTCTTACTTTTCAGCATTGATCGAACCATGTCGAGAATGGTCCGATTCTTTCTCTCTGCCACACCATTTTGTTGAGGAGAGTACGGTGCGGTTAGGAACCTTCTTATTCCATGTTCTGCGCAGTATCTCGCAAATTCTATCGAGTTGTATTCGCCACCTCGATCAGAACGTAGAGCTCTAATAAACTTGCCAGTTGCCTTCTCTACCATTACTTTGAACTTTTTAAACATTTCGAATGCTTCAGATTTTTCTTTCAGGAAATAAACCCAAGTCTTTCTGGAATAGTCATCGATAAAAGTAATGAAATATTTTTTACCGCTGAATGACTCAGGAGTGATTGGCCCACAAATGTCGGTATGTATTAATGCGAGATGATCTGTTGTTCGGTATTCTGCCTTCTTCTGAAATGAGTGTCTCGAGTGCTTCCCGAGTACACACTCCTCGCAAAAATTCTCGATGTAGTCAATCTCGGGTAACCCATGTACCATTCCTTTCTTCGACAATTTTTGTAAACCACCATAGTGCAAATGACCATATCACAAATGCCACAGGAACGCCTTGTCTTCTACATTAACTCGCAAACACCTTTCTCGCACATAACACAGGTTGATTTTGTACATTCGATTCTTCGCCATCTCAACTCGTGCTATTACTCGCTCTTTCTTATCTTTCAGTTGTAATACTCGATTTTTCATAAACACCGAGTATCCTTTCTCCATGAGTTGTCCCATGCTCAGGATGTTGCTCTTGAGATCAGGTACATAATAAACATTCTCAATTAATCCCTTTAAACCATTCTTTTGCAAATATGATATTGTACCTTGACCTTTCACTTGAATCTTTGACGCATCTCCAAATGACACGTGCCCAACCTCTATCTCTTGCATCTCCACAAAGAGGTGTTTGTGCCCGCACATATGATTACTAGCGCCGGTATCGAGATACCACACCGTGTCACTGTCGAGAATGGTATTTTTGTAGGTCATCATGAGAACACCATCTTCTCTTGTCTCCTCTTTCGCGACTAGATTCGCGTTTTCTTCTACCTTTTTCTCAGAATAGCACTCCTTTGCACAGTGCCCATGCTTGCCACAATTATAGCATTCGATATTTGATTTGCACTCTTTTGCGTAGTGCCCATGCTTGCCACAGTTGTAGCACTCAACATTTGAATGATTTGACCGGCCGCCTCTCCCATGACCACGTCCTCTACCTCGCCAATTTTGTTGGCTTGACTGCCCCTTCTCCTCATAGTGTGCATCTCGACCGCGGCCTCCACCACCGCGACCATTACTGCGACCTCCACGGCCGCGCCCTCTACCACGAAAGTTTTGAGTATAGAGTACCTTTTCATCTTTGATAGATACCTTGGCTTGCAGTGCTTCCTCAAGCGACTCGTTCTTCTTCTTCTTCTTCCGCTGTTCATGCGCCTCAAGAGAACCAGCGAGATCATCAAGGGTCATCTCCTCCAGATTTTTCGACTCCTCAATTGCACAAACGACATTCTCAAAATTCTCGGTTAATGACCGCAAAATTTTCTCCACCACTCTTGCATCAGTTAGAATTTCTCCATTTCGTTTTAGTTGATTCACCACTGTTTGCACACGCGAGATGTAGTCGGATACACCTTCTGACATCTTCATCTTCATACTCTCCAATTCACCGCGTAGAGTTTGGAGCCTTACTTGCTTTACTCGGTCGGCTCCTTTGAACACTTTTTCTAAAATGTCCCACGCTTTTTTGAAGTAGTTGCCTCGGCAATCTTCTCAAAGCCCGACTCGTCAACGGCTCGGAACAACATGTATAGTGCCGCCTTATCCTTTGATCGCTCCTCTTTCAACGCCTTGTTTTGAGCCGCCGTATATCCCGTGGTATTTGTTGGTTCTTTGAAACCTTCTTCGACCACCTCCCACGCATCTTGCGATCCGAGAAGAGCTTTCATTTGAATGCTCCAGTTCTCGTAGTTCGCCTTCGTTAGTCGTGGTAGCGGCATTTGTCCCATCACATTCGCCATCGGCTCTGATACCAATTTGTTGATATTTTATAACTATTTTGGTGGAGAGAAGAGAGACAAAAACAATTTTTTTTTTACTAATCAAACACTCTTTTTTATTTCTCTCTTCTTGCCTACTTACAAAAGAATACAACTCTATTTATAGACCTAAACAAGACTCTTAAAATTCGTATTAAAAAAAACAGCTTTAAACAAAACAGTAAATTCTGACCCTTCCTTGCTAAAACTTCCATAACTTATTGTAGGTAATACCAAATGACCTGAAACCTTCACCATTAAAAACTAGACTTAAAAACACACGAATTAGACTTTTCATTTGCTCAGAAAGATCTGGAATTGCCCCTTCAATTCCTCATTCAATACTGTCTGTCCGTTTTTAGTAAATTCTGACCCTTCCTTGCTAAAACTTCCATAACTTATTGTAGGTAATACCAAATGACCTGAAACCTTCACCATTAAAAACTAGACTTAAAAACACACGAATTAGACTCTTCATTTGCTCAAAATGATCTGGAATTGCCACTTCAATTCCTCATTCAATACTGTCTTAAAATCTGTCCGTTTTTTTTTTTTATTTGAGTTTATTTTCCACAGTTATGACTTCTACTTAGTTTTCAGCTTAACTGGGTTTGTAAGGGGATCACTGATCCACGTTTTTTCTTTTTTGTATTTATTACTTATATTAATATAATATAAAGTTTCTTACCCAAAAAAAAACATAATAATAATAATAATAATAATAAGTAAACTGGAATCCTGATAAGTACTGTGGAGAGAATGAGATTAAAATTGTTTTTATTGATTTTATCTCTAATACATTATTCTTTATACATTGCTGTTTATATAATACATAAATGAAATCAAAACTAAAAATAAAAAATCTAAAATAATTATTTACAAATCATATTCTCCTCTAATTGATTTATTCTTTTTAAATACTAAATCCTTAATAATTTGAGATTTTCATACTCCTCTTAAGTTGAATTATATATATTAATAATGTTTAACTTGCTAATAAAATTCTCAAAATTTAGACGTAGAAGTCCTTTGATAATGATATTTGCTATTTGTTCTTGTGTGAGAATGTAAATCATGCAAATAATCACATCCTCAACTTTCTCTTTGATAAAATGTCTATCCACTTCGACATGTATGGTTCAATTACGTTGATCTAGATTGAGGGAAATACTGATGGCAACTTTGTTATCACATCAAACTTTTAGTGGAACTTCGATTTTGACATGTAATTCTTCTAGGAGTTTCTTCAACCATAGTCCTTCACAAATCCTTTGTATAACTACTCAAAACTCAATTTCAACATTGTTTCTGATTACTGTATTTGTTTTTACTTCTCCATGTTACTCGATTTCCCCAAACAAAGATTCAGTATCTAGTAGTAGATCTTTTGTCTTCGATTGAATCCACCCAATATACATCTAAAATAAACTTCTATCTTTCTTTCTTTAGTTTTCTTAAAGAAGAGTCATTTTTCTAGGGAATTCTTTAGGTACTTAGAGAATTTTGTGCAAATGTTCTAGGTGAACTTCTTTTGAAAAATGCATATATTGACTCACTATACTAATTGCAAATGCAATGTCGGGTATTGTATGCAATAGGTATATGAATTTTCCAACCAATCTCAGATACCTTTCTCTAAAAGTTTTCTATCATTCTCTATTTTCTTTCTTGCATCAAATGGGATGTCACTTGATTTACTGCCGAACATACTAGTTTTCATTAAGAGATCAAAAATATACTTTTGTTGGGAGACACTTGTACCCTTTTTTGACCTGACAACCTCCATACGTAAAAAGTAACGCATTTACCATAGGTCTCTTACTTCAAATTCAGTGACGAGAATCTTCTTTAGCTTTACAGTCTCGACTAAATTATCTCATGTGAGTATTGTGTTATCAACACATATAATTAGAATTTTCTTTAATCCATCTTGGAAATTTTTGAAGAACATAATATGATCTGACTTTCTTTGTTGATAATCTTGACCTTTTATCACTTTTGCAAACCTATCAAACCATGTTCTGGGTAATTTTTTAAGTCCGTAGAGAGACTTATTTAGTTTGCATGTCACATTCTTTCTATCTTTTTCACAAAACCCTAGTGGTAATGTAATGAATTTTTTTTCGTCTAACATACAATTAAGAATAGCATTCTTTATGTCCACCTATTGAAGGGTCAGTCCAAGTTCACTGATACTGACAATAGAACATGAATTGTATTTCACTTTACTACTAGTGCAAAGTTCTCTATGTAGTCAATACCATAAGTTTGAGTAAATCATTTAACAACCAAATGAGCTTTGTAACGTTCAACTATCCCATCGATCTTCTATTTCACAGTAAAGACCCACTTGTACCCAACAGGTTTTTTTTCTCTTGATAAATCTACCACATCCCAAGTTCCATTTTTTTAGAGCTCCCAGTTCTTCCATTACTGCTTCTCTCTACTAGAGAATTTTCCATGTTTCATCAATGTGTTTTGGAATTTTGATTTTATCAAGATTAAAAATAAAAGTATGGAATTTAGGAAACAAAGCATCATATGATACAATTTTGATATAAGGTGAAGAGTACAAGACTAATTTTTTTTTTTGAGAGCAATGGGTAAATCATCAGGAAAGGGTTCAAAATTACCTAGGTCCAAAGAAGACTCAAGGTTACTTGGATCAATCAATGGGTTGGATTTTTTTAATATGTAAAGTGTGAATTTCTCCTTGCATTTTGATTTTGGCCTTGAATAAACAAGTATTTCCTTGTAAGTTTGTGTGTTTGCATATCCTCCTAGGCCTACATTACTTTCTGTAAATGGCAGACTAGAGTGAAGTGGTGTAACAGGCTCAAAATTAATGTTTGGAGTTCTAGTATCAAGAAAGGAGAGATCGAAGTTACAAAACTAATTTCCACTCACATTTTTTCCCTAAAGAGACATTTTATTCTAATATGGTGTGAGATTAAAGAATGTGACATTAAGGCTACTGAAAACACTCTTTGTAGATGGATCATAACACATGCATCCTTTTTGAGTAGGAAAATAGCCAATGAATACACATTTGAGTGCTTTGGGATCTAGTTTGTTTCGATTGTAAGAATGGATGTGTACAGAAGCCATACATATGAATACTTTAAGGGAAATGTCCAAAATGAGATGATTGGTAGGAAATTAGGTTTTTAGTCGTTGAATAGATGTTTCGAAAGAAAAGATACGACTAGGCATTCTATTTAGGAGATACGCAGATGTTAACACAACATCTCCCCAAAACATTTTTGGCATATTGGTGGTAAACATTAGAGCACGTACAACTTCCAAAAGGAGTTTTTTCGTTCAACGACTCCATTTTGTTGAGGAGTATAAACACAAGAATTTTGGTGGATAATTACATGGTTTTGAAGATAATCTTTCAGGAAGTTATTAAGATATTCGGTACCATTATTAATGTATAAGATTTGAATTTATGTTTGAAATTGTGTTTAAATCACAGAATGAAAATTAATGAACATCATTCGAATATCGGTTTTATCTTTTAATAAATAAACCCAAAATACACGAGTATGATCATCAATACACTATTTTGTATGAATGCGATTCGGACTTCGACATGGTCTCTATAAATCATTTTGAATTATGGTGAATGGCTTAGATAATATATGTTTGGTTTTTGAAAATGAGGTGCGATGATGTTTGAATAGTTCATATATTTCACATTGCAGAACAGACACTTCTTTATTTTGAATAAGAGACAAAAATAATTGTTTTAAATACTGAAAATTAGGATTACCTGTTCTAAAGTGCCATAATATAAGATCATTATTCATAAGGATAGATGTACAACTGTAATTTGCAATTTGACACTGTTCACTCACATTAACCATCTCAAAGTAATAGTTATTCACTCTTTAGCACTATCAATTGTCTTCCTCGATAACAGGTCATGAAATATACATGATGAGGGAAAACATTTAGCAAAGCAATTTGAATGAATTGTTAATTTACTAATAGATAATAAATTGCATGGTAACTTTGGGACATGAAGAACTGATTCAAGAGTGATAGAGTCAGAAATTTTAATACTCTCTTTTCCAGCAATGGATGAGAGGGTACTATCTACAATTATACGAAGAAGAAAAGGTGATAATTGTCAGTCATGTGATCTGACGCACTAGAATCAATTATCCAAGGAGTTTTATTTGTAATGTGGTACTCAATGCTTTTAAAAAACTACCTTTATGAGCTAGTGAACTAGAGGGAACATAGCTAGGAGACTGACACGATGTTTAAAATTTGGAAAACATTTTATAAAGTTATTCATTTGTCCTGGGTTGAATGTCCCACTAGAGTTGGATTGCTCGCCTTAAAATTGGTGGTCAATAGTGGCCTAATAAACTCGATTTTTGCAATTTTGTCTTGGTTTCTAATCCAACGATTTTCCATGTAGTTCCCAACATGTGTCTTTTATATAACCATTTTTACGACAACATTCACACCGGGCACTTTTTTTTTACTCTATCCAGTACCAATTTGAGTCCTATGGGATAATAGCCCACTCGAACCTGTTAGAGCAAGCCCACATAAATTAGGGCCTCTTTGTTGGCAATCTGATCCATAGACCATAGGCCCATTAGAAACGCTTAACTCTCCATAACTTATTTTGATATCTATTGTGCTTCCACGACTCATTCTGATATCTATTGCGCTTCCACGACTCATTCTGATATCTATTGTGCTTCCACGACTCATTCTAATATCTATTGCACTTCCACGGCCCAAAACTTGATTCAGTCCAATTGAGGATTCTTCCTCTCATGTCATCAAGGTCCCTGTTAAGCCCAACCAAAAACTCTAATACCATTTCGTTTTCTAATTTTTTCTTGTATCTCACAGTGTCACCCATGCATTTCCATTCTTCTTCTAGACTCAAATCAAGTTATTGCCACAGTGCAACCATTTCTATATAGTACTTCATGACATCGAGATTCCCCCGTTTCATCTGCCACAACTGGGTCTTTATTTCAAAGATTTGGTAAAAATTTCCAGTGTCTTGAGTATGTTTCCCAAACAATTATTCATACGCCTTTGGCCGTTGGAAGAAAGAGATAAGTTTTTCTTGGGTTTCATGGAGTGCACAAGCCATGAGATGATCATCGAGTTCTCTAATTTCCATTTTTAAAGAATGGCTAGATTATTTGAGGTCGGATTTTTTGTCTCACCTGTAAGATAACCTAGTTTTCCTTTACCCTCAATTATGGGTTTAATTGATTGTGCCCACTCAAGGTAATTATTTCCGTTGAGTTTCTCGACAATGAGTTGTATGGAAGGGTTATCAACTTCTCCAGAAGTCGTTGAAGACATCTCCTTTATCTCTTTATTGATGTTGATAAGATTAGAGCAATTCTGCTTTGATACCATGTGGAGACAATGAGATTAAAATTGTTTTCATTGATCGTATGTATAATACATTATTCTGTATACATTACTGTTTATATAATACATAAATGAAATTGAAATTGAAAATAAAAAAAATTTAAAATAATTAATTATAGATCATATTCTCCTCTAATTGATTTATTCTTTTTGAATACATAATCCCTAATAATTTGAGATTTCTACAAGTACACATCATATAGCTGACATATTTAGAGAATCATTATATTCAACCAAAAGTAACCTAAATAATTAAATCAATTTAAGAGCAAGAAAGTAAGAGAGAAACTATTCCTGAAAAAAGAGTTAAAAATAATTAAAATTATAAATGTTACCAGGAAAAGATGCCCTTTGCTTGAAGAGAATTTACGAGTATGCCATCATAGCTGCAAAAATCACACACGTTCACACAATAAATCACCAGATAAATGAAATTAAAGTATCTTTAAGTTAAGGATCAATGAAAACCTAATTGAACTAATTAAAGTCGAAGGTGAATAAAATCATGATAACATAAGACTAAATCATGGAGCTACATGTTGGTTTCAACACTTCCAAAAAAGATGCTGACAAAAATTAACTTCAAACTAAAACATGCTTATTATACTCTGTGACTAAAAATAATGCAAGAGATGAGAAGCTACACTTTTAAGTATTCCTTATTATTGGGGAAAAAAAGAGTTCATATCTATATACACAAACAAAATTTGCATTAGTAATGAATGTGAATATGAGATTAACCCAAAAAGAAAATGTTCTAACTAAACTGACATGTTACTAATATTGTTTCGACCACAGACAAGAAATTGTAGTAACTAGTAAGTCAAACATCAATAGAGAAACGTATACTTTAGCCAATCAACATTGACCTCCGCCCGATCACAGGTTTGAACAATTTTAACTGGTACACCCAAAAAATCCCAAACCTTGTGTGCAGGTCCATCTTCAAGTGCATAAACCTGCAGCAACAACAATAAGAATAAAAGGTGATGTTAATACAAGCGTAATCACCTACTTTACTATGCCAGTTAAATCATAATGTGAAATAAATCTAACCCTAATATAGAATTAGAAGGAATATCAAGTAATAGGCTTGGTTTCTTGACAACTTTTAAAGGTGTGCGCCAGTGTCATATCCATTTCTAAGAGAGTACACATAATGAAAATCATTTGAATAACTTGAGAACATAATAGGAAAAAAAACTGTTAAGTAAAATTTAGAATACACAATTCTAAATTTACTAATATTGGATCCAAACTACTTGTATTATACCCACAATAAAAGACACTACAATATCTTTCAAAGACAACTCACAAATTGAAAAGAAATACAAACACTTAAAGAGAAAACTCTCAACTCACACTCAAACTAAGAATATAAAGACTTATTTGTTTTTGATGAGATGATTAAACCAAATGCAAAGTAGGCTAGTTATAGTCCTTACCATGCAATCTACACCACACAAATATAAAACTAAGAAATAATTCTAACCACACAAATATTATCTACATACTTCTCTTTTCTACATCCTTCAACCACTTCATTTATTGGGTTGGTGTTGATTTTCAACACTCTCCCTCAACACCAACTCTCACTATTTTTACTGTGTTAAGCTAACGGCAAAACATTTCGAATTTACCAATATTTAAGCTTTTTGTGAACAAGTTCATAACTTGATCATCTGTCTTGATTTGCCTCATCTCAATTTCTTCTTGCAAAACTTTTTCTCTGATAAAGTGATAGTATACTTCAACATGCTTAGTTCTTACATGAAAGACTGGATTCTCTGTCAAACGAATTGTCGATTGTCACAGTATAACGGAACTGCATAATTTATTGGTTGTTGTAGATTATTCATTAGCTATATCAATCATGTACTCTCTTGAGCTGCCATTACCGCTTCTCGATACTTAGCTTCAATGGTTGATAATGATACTATCGACTATCTCTTGCTACACCAAGAAATTGTTCCAGAATCAAGCTTAAACACATACCCAGTTGTTGATCTCCTGGTGTCATGATCTCCTGCATAATCAGCAACACAATAACCAATTAACTTGCCATCTCCACCTTTTTTGTACAAAAGACCATAGTCAATTGTACTCTTCACATATCTCAGTATTCGTCGAACTAATTCCAAATTAGGCTTCTTTGGATTTTGCATGTACCGACTCATTACACTAATTGCATAAGAAATGTCAGGTCGAGTTAAGGTTAAGTAGATCAGACTGCCTACCAATTTTTGATACATTGTCACATCTTTCAAATCTTTTCCTTCATGTGCACACATTTTGGCATTTGCTCCATCAGCGTCGAAATCGATTTGCATTCAAGCATTCCGCAACTGACACACATATTCAGGATGATCTTGGCTTTGAAAACCCATTAGTTGGATCATATAGATCTCCCGATCCAACTCTCCATGAAGAAAAACATTCTTCACATCCATCTGCCATAAATTCCAATCTTTGTTGGATGCAAGTGTAAATAAAACTCGTACAATTGTAAGTTTTACCACTGGACTAAACGTTTCATAATAGTCTAGTCTGTACTATTGAGAGAAACCACGAGCTACCAATCGTACCTTATATCTCTCAATTGACCCATCTGGACTATGCTTTATCTTGTAAACCCACTTACAAGATATGGGTTTTACATCTCCTGGTTTTCGCACCAGATCCCAAGTTTGATTTTGTTGAAGTGCATCGATCTATTCTTTAATAGATGCCATCCACTCAGATCTTTGTGATGTTTCTTCGAACGTCTCAGGTTCTACTACTTCAACTATGACTGTATTGGCATATTTGGGATTTGGCCTTCGTGTTCTTGTTGACCTACGAAGTTTAGATTGTGAAGTTAATTCTTCTGTTTCACTAGACCCACCTTCTTCATTTAGTTGTTGATATATGATGAGTGCTTAAAAAACACTAAAATTACCATTATTTAATGTACTTTAATTGATTAAATAGATTTATATTTGTATGATTTTATCATATTTTTATATAAATTTGTCTTTTCGAAATCATAGGTATTTTTTATTGTTTTTCAAGTATTTTAGTTCAAAAATAACTTAAAGACTTGAAGAAAAAAATACTGGAGGCAATATATCACAAATATATTGAGAAAATAAATGAGAAAAAGTCAAAAGGATGGAAAAATTGGTCAAAATGAGTCAAAAATATCAAAAAGGCCAAAATCGTGCACCTAGTAGCGTCGAGAAACACGCCCAGTCCCACGTGCGTAGTCGCCTAATGCGCCGAGTTCCACGCGTGCACCAATCCTTCCACGTTGAGTTCCGTGCACGCGCCAATACACTCCTCACCCAATCCCGTGCCAATCGCCCGTTTGTTGAGATTTTTGCACCCCATACGCACGCGAATCTGTCCAAACACGTCCAAATTCAAATTTTGAAATGTTTTTCTCCATTTTTTGGCCTTTTCCTCATCTATAAAAAGGACCATCTTCCCCCATTCCAAAACACACAAAATATTTCTAAGCTCTTTCTCTCTCTAGAAAGTTTTATTTTTTTATTTTTTTAGTTTTCATTTTTAAAGTTTTTCTCTTTTTGAGAGGAACTAGTTATGTTTTTATAAACTTTTAGTTTTTGATTCAATAAGCAGATATGCAAATCCTTTTGTAGTTTTCCAGTAACAAAATTAACATCAAACTTTTGTAAGGATTCTTTTAAGGTATTATTTTAATGGATTCTTTACAATTATCATTTTATGTTTTATTCTTATATGTTATATTTAATTTATCTGTGATTAAATTTAACATGACTGACTGTTTGTAAATATGATATAATTATAACGTTGTTATGCTTGAAAATATGAAATAGATAAATACTTTTATAAAATAAATTGATTTTGTTTTTATTCAAAATTTTATATTAAGGATGTTAGAGAGAAATATATTATTTTTCATTACAAACTTAAATCTGAAAATTAAATTTTAAGATTTAATTATTCGATCTAATTTAGAGTAGTGTTATTTTATTTGTTGGTACAATCGCCCGATAGTTGGATTGAAACTCTATTTCAAAAGTTTTTTTAAGAACTATTATTCGAAAATGTATTGACGACATATTTTCAATATTGGTTTTAAAACTTAAAAGTTAGTACTTGTAAAATTAAATTCTTAGGTTTAATTTGAACACCTTGAATAAAGTCTAATTATTTGACTCTACCTAAAGCTGCGATTAGATGGTTTGCTATTTTCTTAGAAATAAAACTAAAATTTAATATTTAATTAATTAATAGGCCCCGCCTAAGGATATTAGTTAGTTATTATTAAACAAAGGAATTTGGGCCCTATCTAAGGACATTTTCATACCTAAAAGAGAAAATCAACAAATATTAATTTATATATTTAATAATCTAAATAATACGAGCAAACATAATTAACTTAATTATTATATCATTAAATACTCCACTGTTATGAATGACAAAATTTGCATTATTTTTTATTGAATTTATATCTATATTTATATTTATTTTCATGTTATTAGATTAGGAAACAAATAAATCAAAATATTGCGACAGGATGTTTAGGATTTAATTTTGTTTTTAAGATTTTGAATAATAAATTAAAAACCACATAAATTCCTTCCTTAGATCGACCTTGAGAGTATACTTATCATTTTCTATAAAATGATTCGTACACTTACGAGAGTTTTACAAATAATAAAACCATAAAAGGGTAATTTTCGTAAGATCGGTATTTGCAATGCTAGTCTTACGACTTCATTATCATCCATCAATATATGCCAGTTTTTCAAGGATTCTGAGTTACTCTTTGTTCGGCATTATCATTGTTTGGATCTTTGGATTCATATAAACTTGGTTGGAGTTGAATAGTATGCTCTCCCATCTTTTGTTGCAGCTTGTCTCTAAATTCTCTTGAGTCTGGTAACGCTTCCTTCTCTGAGGACCACCAAGAAGATGCTTCATTGAACACCATATCTCGTGAAGTGTAGCATTTTTCACTTGTAGGATCGCAACATTTCCACCCCTTTCTTTGACTATCGTATCCCACAAAGATACATCTAACAATTTTCTTGTTTAACTTGCTATTTAAATGATCAAGAGCAAATACATAACATACACAGCCAAATACTCGAAAGTAGCTAACTGTAGGTTTCATGCTTCACAGTTTCTCTAAGGGTGAAACAAAACTTAACCTTGGTTAAAGAAGTTTGCTGATCACAAAGGTTGCAGTCCTCATTGTTTCAGCCCAAAACCTCCCAGGTACATTCTTTTCATGTAGCATACTCCGACAAATTTCTGCAAGATGTCAGTTCTTTCTCTCCGCTACACTATTTTATTGTGGCGTGTTGGCACAAGTGTACTGATGACATATTCAGTATTTCCTTAGGTATTGAGAGAACTCGCTTGAGCTATACTCTCTGCCGTTGTCTGTGCACAAGCAATAGATCTTCTTTCCTACTTCTCCTTCAATTGACTCTTTAAACTCTTTAAACTTTGAAAATGTGTCAGATTTTTCTTTCATAAAGAAAACCCACACATACCTTGAGAAGTCATCAATGAATGTCACCATGTACTGCATACCGCCAATTAATGGTTGCTTAATAGGTCCAAATACATCAGAGTGAACTAAGTCCAATGGTTCTTTTGCTTTAAACTTTGATTCCTCATATGACAATTGGTGAGCTTTACCATACTAACATCCTACACAAACTATGCCTATTCTCACATCTAATTGAGGAAGCTCTTTAAGCATCGACTTCTTCACCACCACACTTAGCTTATAATAGCTAACATGACCTAACCACATATGCCATAGATCTGTTATCTCATTTCTTCTTGTCCTGTCAACATGTGCATATTCTACTAACATCACGTAGACTGATTCCAATTGTTACCCCTCCATTGTCGATGTTTTTGAGATTTTGAGATCACGATACACCTTCACGTCTTGGGGACCAAACAAGACATAGTGGCCTGATGATGGAAATTGAGCCACAGATAACAAGTTTTTCTTCATTCTTGGGACATGATAAATATCTTGAAGTGGTACCTGGTTAGTATTATATCAAGGCGTAACTATCGTCTTACCGATGTGGCCTATTGGTAACTTTGAGTTATCAGTTGTCACCACTACACGACCTCCCTTGTATTCAGACATGATTTCCAACTTCTGTTTATCATCCGTCATATGATTTGAGCAACCAGAATCGACGATCTAGTCATTCTTATAGTCAATCTGTTTTGATATTATCACTGTAAGAACTAATTCTTCTTCCTCTGTAGCGAATAGTGCTTCGGCATCCTAACCATCTTCACTATACTCCTTAGAACTGGAAGTAACTGTATTACTTTCAACAGGCTTTTTCTTACTCCAATAATATTTTGCTATGTAACCCATCTTCCCGCAATTGTAACATTCACCATCAAATTTTTTACTGTTACTGCGATTCTTTCAAGCTCCCCCTAAACTTTGCCTCTATTTCTTTGAGGAATTTTTTCTCCATCCTTTTTAGATCCATTTCTATTGTACCGCTTGAAAGTGCCTCTGCTTTTGTTGGTGTAGAGTGCTTCTTCCTCACCCTTCAGCGAGACTTCTCCCATTTGCTTAGCCATAGCTTCTTGACCGGCCAGCAAATTCTCAAACTCAACAAGAGATGGTTGTATCGGCCATCCTTGTATAACGATAACAAGCCCTCGATATTGAGGTCTCAAACCATGGATAATTATTCTCTATATCTTGGTTTCCCCAATAGGAACTTTCGAATCTAAATATGAAATTTCGCGGCATAACGATTTTACCTCGTGAAAGTACTGGAAAATCGTCATGTCACATTGCGCCATCGATAGCAACTCGTTCTCGAGAAATTGCAATCTTGTATCATTCTTCTTTGAAAAGAGTATAACAAGAGTGTCTCATGCTTCTTTCAGTGCTTTGGCATCCCGAATGTGCTCCAACATTTCTTCTTCAACTATGGTCTTTAAAGAAAACATCACTTTACCTGCTTTAATTTTTCACTTCCGTAAGATATCGTTTACATCTTCCGTTACTGGTTGTGTAACTTCGTCACCACTAACAACCTCAAGTCTTGACTTTGTAGGTAAAAATCCATATATGTTACTCATGTGTTATAGTTTTTGTTGTTGAGCTTCTTGATTCCTCCAACTACTTGAAGGTCACCCATCGTGTCAACAAGACTTCGACTATACCGAACAAGCTTAACTAAGAAACTTGCAGAGTACCAAACTCCTCATAACTCAAGATAGCTCCACTAAGAACGATCATTAACCGTCCCGCTTTAATATCAATTGTTGAGTAAAATTTACAATACACAACTCTAAATTTACTAATATTAGATCAAAACAAGTAAACAAACTACTTGTATTATACGTACAATAAAAGACACTATAATACCTTTCAAAGAAAACTCACAAATTGAAGAGAAATACAAATACTCAAAGAGATAGCTCTCAACTCATACTTAAACTAAGAATACAAAGACTTATTTGTTT
Source organism: Hippophae tibetana (assembly GCA_037013495.1). Lineage (NCBI taxonomy): Eukaryota > Viridiplantae > Streptophyta > Magnoliopsida > Rosales > Elaeagnaceae > Hippophae > Hippophae tibetana. The sequence goes on along the minus strand of CM072811.1, from coordinate 19,696,682 downwards.
TTGATAGGATGATTAAACCAAGTGCAAGGTAAGTTATTTATAGTCCTCACCAATCTATACCACACAAATATAAAACTAAGAAATAATTTTAGTCACACAAATATTATCTACACATTTTTCTTTTTTATCTTCTTCAATCACCCCATTTATTATCATACATCTTTCAACTATTCTATTTATTTTTCTACATCCTTCAACCAATTCATTTATTGGGTTGATGATGATTTTCAACAAAAACCATTATGAAGTGTAAACTATTAAGTGATTTCTAGAAATCAACAGGTTTTATGAAAGGTGGTTTGTTATGGAACCCATGTCCTAACTTATATGTACAGTACTCTATTTACTTTATCCCCTCCATTTATTTCACATTTTCCTGCCAACTTGCTATAAATCAATGGCTTTTTGTTTTATAAAGTCAAAGAAGGTAGACCTCCATACAAGCAAAGTTCATCTCAGTTCTTGTTCAGTTGTTCCCGAGTAATGATTAGATTAGGTGAAATGGTGGAGATAAATAACATAAAGCAATGATTCCTTGCTATGGATTCAGTATAGCTGAATGAAAACGGTAACATTCTTCTTACCAATGGCAATAAGATATACAGAACAAAACAACATTTGGTCAGTGAGGCCATGACACTAAAGCACCAAGAAAATGTCAACTAGCCTAGACAAAAGCAGCCAATTGCAATTCAAACTTAATCCACAAGCTTGATGAATTACAGCTCATCAATCAACTCCATAGGTCCCAACTGAGTCTTTTTAGTGGAATCTGAGTTTACTACAAAGCGAACTACAGAAGGAAACATTTCTAACACTTAAAGAACAAATAAAAGCTGAAAATGTTATCAGAATTCCTGTTCTCAAAGCCTTCATTCTAATTGGATAAAAAAATATGGAAACTTACTAAAATGCCTCCGTAGTAATAGAATTTCATTCCATTTCTTAACGACAGAAAATAAAGCTAATAACAACCAAGAAAAGATAGAAGCAAATAAACCTCGATCGTAAAGCCTATCTCGTGCAAAGAAGCAGCGACTGTCGCCATTAGTACTTGTTCAGGATTGACTGACATATCCGCGAAAATCTCATAGACAAAAATAAATGAAATCAAATAATTAGCAAACATCAACAGTTAGAAGAAAACAATTAGTTCAACAAACCCAAAAAAGAAAAAGGAGCAGAATTTAGTCATGCAAAACCCATAATTTAATATTGAAGCATCATCACACAGAATCCAGAACTACATTAAAGAAAACTTTTTTTCCTCTCCCCAAACAGAAAAGTGGACAATGGAGAGAAAGTGAGCAATTGGTGGATACTTACCAGTGCAAGCTGGGGATTTCTGTGCCCAAAACGCTGTTTAGTCCTGTTAAAAGCATTGTGCAGATTCGCCTCTTTGGCTTCTTTCTTGAATTTTTCAAAAACATTTGAAGGCTCAAATCTAATGTCTTCCCCAAAATCCAACAAACCCAACTCCTTTAATAACAAAAAATCCCCATACTTGATTCTCCCATCATTCAATAAGTTTCCTGACTTTCGTACAATCGAACCGGGTAAAAACGTCTGCAAAAGAACCGCAAAGCAGAGAAATACTCCTATACCACAAAAACAGTGTAGGTAAGCTAGCTTCTTGGAGTGCAAGAATCTTGAAAAGCTCGATCTTGTTCTATGTAAAAATGGGTTCCTCTCATTTCTACTGCTTGATGCCGGAGACCTAAAGGAGGAGTCTTTCTTGAACGAATACACATTTTCCAAAGAACCCATTTAGCTTCCCATCAAACTATGACCATATAGGTTCAATCTTGATTCAATTCCATTAATATCAGTTCAAACAACCATAACCCAGAAAACTACATAACATGTAAACTGATTGCTCAATGGGTTTCTTATAGTATAGAAAGCGTTTTATACTTTCTTTTAACGGTGAATGGGAACAGAGTAAAGCTGCATTCGGATGACAGTATGCGGAGCTGAGAGAGAGAGACGAAAATATTGTGGTGACGTGGATTTTCAAAGAGATTTTTACATATTTTATTAGCAATTTTTTTTCGATTTAATAGCTCAGATATAGTGAGACAATATCATCATTGCTGGTGAGTTGGGAGCTACAGACTCCGGATCTCCATGTTTTTAGAGTAATTGTCTGTGCAGACAGAAGCACTGTTATATATCACAGTGTGATACTAATGATATTATCACCAAGTCAATTTATTATTTTTACACAACAATAATAATACTAACAATAATTAATTATAAAAATAAAATAAATAATTTATATATTTATATTATAAAAATATTTTTATCTTAAATTTTTGATAAATATAATTAAATTATTTAAAATTAATCTTATATTTAAATATATATATTTAAGTGGTTTATAATTCTTATAGTTAATATGATAATACGATTATGACCATCCTTCGAAATTTAAAGTTTACATAATTATTGACGACATTGTTATCTTTGAAGGAAAATTGGAATAAACAAAGTTTATTTAAATTTTATACTAATAAAATTACAATTTTTTTAATAAACAATCAAAAATAACAAAAAAATCAGTATTTATAATTTAAATTATTAATTAAAGATAAGTATTATGATAAATATTATAGGAAAAAAATTCTCAAACTAAATTCAATTTCTTTTAATTTTAAAGAAATGATCTAAAAAATAAATGATGATATTTAATGCTAAATTATTTATAATAAAAATTGAGTTACCATATGATATTATATTGATGTTTTATTAATAATATCTATATTATTAGTTAATATATTATTGAGAAAATATTAACCATATCAAAGTTATTTTTATCTTTCATTATAACATTTTAATTCATTTTAAAGACTGTCACACCTTTGAAATTTAAACAGAATAAATTAAAAATATTACGTTTTTGTTTGATAAAAACGTTTGAAACTTTTTTTATTCAATATGTTATTAAGGAATAATACATTCTAATAACGTTTTTAATGTCAATTTTACCCCAAAAAAATATTAATGGTACAAACTTATTATTTGTGTAGTTTTGTTTGAGTCAGTTTTAAAAACATACTACGCAAAAATTCCCCTAAAGATATTTTGTGTCGGTTTTTGTAAACAACCGACTCGCATTTACCTGAGTTTTTCTAAATAACATATGCAAAATAAGCTAAAACAAAGAAAAAATTACTCTGCATCGATTTTTTACAACAACTGTCACAAATATGTTTTAATTATACCAAGAATCCTACTCAACCACACTTTCTCCTCACTTCTATTTTCCCCTCCACCATTTGTGCCTACCCAAAACCCTACTGCTACAGGCCCAACCTCACTGCCCGACCTGTAATGACTCTCCCATCTCGTCTAGTAGTAGGTATTTTCCATGTGTTCTCTTTCTTTCTTATTTTCTTGATTTTTTGGTTACCAAACATTAATATTAAACTTAAATAATTTTTTAATTATTATTATTATATTTTAAGTTATTTTATTAAATATATTAATATTTTTATTAGTCTAAATTTATGATTTTTTGTAATGTGATTTTTCTTCTCCATTTGAGTCATATATATTTTTTTTGCATTTTTAATAAATAAATCTTATAAATATATTTTGCATTCATTGTTGTTACTTTATACTTTACTATATAATAATATGATAATATGTATCTATATTGCTAGTGTAATAAGTATATAAAATTTAGTTCCTTTATTAAAATAATAAATTTATTATAATTAATATTTATTTATCATGTATATATATGTATAATATAATAATATCATTTTTATATTGAAATGTGACTACAACTATATGGAATGGATAAATCTTGAATACAAAAACCTAGAAATTTTAAATATTACTTAGAATAAGTTGATATTTTCATGGAATTCATTGTACAAATGTGAACAGTGGGATATGATTTTATAACTTGTGTTAATTAAGTCCAACAATTTGAAAATTTTCATATGAAGAACATAAAATACCATCTAGTTTGTAAGGATATTTTAACAATTTATGATAATTGACTTTTTCTTAGAGAAGATATGGAAATGGGTGATGATAATGAAAAGTTCTATCGATTAAGAAGGTCAACTCTGATGTTAACATTGATGTGTATGAATAAATAGATGCAATGGTACATGTTGTGGAATATAAGTTTGTTGAAAATCCCGAAGCATTTAAGACAATATTGGAAGATGTAAAAAAGTCATTTGAACATTATACACAAAACACTAAGTTGGCTACATTAAAAAATATGTATATCAAGGAAAACATGAGATATTTGAATAATGAACTTACCAAATTGTTAAAGGTATAGTTATTAACTTGCTACTTGATGAAATGAATTGCTTTCATCCATGTATGAAATTAAGAGAACTGTAAATCATTTTGGCATGGAATATGTGAAGATTCATGCATGCTTAAACAATTGTACTATTTATAGAAAGGAATATATGGATGCATCAAGTTGTTCAGTTTGTGGTGATTTAATATGGGTTTATGGCACTTGCCACCAAAATATTTACATGACATGCAAAGAATAGATCGAATGATAGTTTTTTATGTCATCCTTATGATTCCTCATCTCGGGAAGTAGTTAATGACATGATATCTGAATTTGCAAATGAATATAGAAATTTTTGACTTATTATAGCTATTGATGGAATCAATCCACATAATTTTCTAAGCAATAGGTATAGTTGTTGGCCAATTATTATGATCACCTATAATATTCCTCCTTAGATTTGCATGATTTCTATTTTATGATGTTAACTTTGTTGATATTGATTCCAAAACAACTTCATTTGGATATTGATGTGTATTTGGAGCCTTTAATAGATGACTATAAACCTCGTGAAATGAAGGCATCAAAGTGTATGATGCTTACATAGAAGAGTATTTCATATTAAGATGAATGTTTTTATGGACAATTAATGACTTTTTAGCATACGATGATTGATGCTTGTAAAAGTTAATTAGTTTTCAGTGCTATTATTGGTTTACCTGACAATTACACTAAAAACTTGATATGTCAAAATTAGGCATATAAATTTTGTATAATTTATAAAATAGCTCACAAATAAACGAATCACTCATAGAAAATGATAAGTATACTTTCAAGGTCAATATAAAGAATAATCATATGATTTTTAAATTATTCAACAGATTCTTTAAAAATTAAATTAAATAACATAAACATCCTATTGCTATTGTTTTGGGTTGACTTTCTAAACTAATGATATGAAAATAAAGATAGATTCAATAAACATTTAATAATTGAACATTTATCATGCAGTGGAGAATTTATAGAATATATTAATTAGATAATCATAATTTTTCAATATTAAATAGGATATTAATGATAAGAATTAAAAGTATTGATTCTCTCTTGTATTTAAAAATAGAAGATTAATTAAGTCTACAATTTATTATTAATTAAAATCACTTACCGTCTTCAAACAAGTCTAGTAGTTAATTTTAATTAAATTATGCTTCTTTTTAAAGATATAGTGAATCATTTAATTGTTGCCTTAGTTTGGATCTAACAATTTGAACTCTCATTAAAGTGTTTAAGTTATATTTATGATTTAAGTATCTAGAAATAGCTTTTAAATTTTAAAATTATTATGAAAGATATGTTATTAATATATCTCCATTAATATTTTTTTATAAAAATCTTTGAAGTAAATCCCACTCTAACTATACAATTGATATAGGCCAAAATATTTGAGAGTGTAACCCTAAATTAGATTTAGATCATTTAAATCTTAAATCTAACTCTCTTGTTTGTTATGAAAAATAATTCGTCAACATACTTTTCATTTAAAAACTTTGGTTTAAATCTCAATGATGAAATAAAACTTAATTTATTTTATAAAAATATTTAATCTATTTTAATATTTTATAAGCATAACAACATTACTAATATCTCATACTATTTATAGTTAGACATGCATAGTTTAATAAATGATCAATCAATTAAATATATAGTATGTAAAACAACACTTAGAAATATTCTAGAAAGAGTAAAATTTAAATATACCTAAACAAAATTCTTAGAATTGCTTTTGGAAAACCTCTAGATAGAATTGTTGCGTTGTTTATTGAATTGAAACTAAAAGATATTACATTAACTAAATTTTTTCAACTCTTAAATGAAAGAATAATTTTAAACTACTAAAAGAAATAAAAAGACTAAAAAAGAAGTTAAGAAATCAACTATTAAGAGAGTTGTATGATTTTATGATATATTTTTTACAATAGAAATAAGGTTCTATTTATGGGTGAGAAAGGGAGAAAATGTAATTTTTAACTTGACATCATAACATATATTTTATTCACACCACAACATTCATAGCATGTACATGGTTTGAGCATGATACACTCTTTTTGAGCTACGACACACAATGTTTTACACCGCCACTCGCATCATATCTAAGATGCGTTTAATATTTTCTTTTGGCCTCACACTATGGCTTATAATATTTTCACAATGCAACACACTTCAAACTGCATCACTTTAAAATCCTTCTTTCCATATAAAATATTTTTTCAATTTTTAAACATACGTAAGGTTTTACAAATGTTTTCTTTTAATCTTTCAAGTTGTAATACAATAATGGTTCAAGTATAATTCTTCAAATTGATTTATTTTAATACAAGAAATACCTGGAAAACAAAAAAATATATCCGTGATTTTGAAAAGATGAATTTGTATAAAATGATAGTAAAACAAGCAAATAAAAATATATATAGTTAGTAAACATGTCTAAAATCACGATATATTAAGTGTTTTTGAACACTCATTACAATCTCAAACTAGCTTTTTGCTAGTTTCTTAGCAAAAATGTGAAAAATAAAATATGCATTTAGTGTATACAACAAGCCTTTAAACCTCTAAGTTGTCCAAATAGATGAGTTTAAGTCTCGTTAAGGTTTTCAAAAATGATACCCATAAACATAAATGTAAAAGCAAATAAATAGATAAAAAAAATTTAAAATAAAGTAAATAGATAAAAACAATAAGAAAAATAAAAAATTTCATGGTTTTAAAATTTCTTTTTAAGTATATAATAAAAATCTATAGCACAAGTTATTTCAATATTCTAAACATTCATGATTTATTATAATAATAAGTTTGAAAATCACTTTCATATTCAAATAAAAAATATTTCAATATAAAATTTACCTAATTTAAGTGTAAAGAATTCTAATTCGCTTCAACTCTAACCTCATAAGGCATACTCTCAACAACACTAATCATATTAATTCAAGCACTCATTCAAAAGTATATGCGAAAAAGTTTATGTATAAAAATAAATTAATAGTTTGCATATGTATAAAGAATAAAAAGATCAAAGTGGTGCATCATATTGGACTCATGAAAGGAATCAAATGAAATTGTTTATAAAGAAATCACATATTATTTTCATACATCAATCAAATTCATAAAATAAAAATATCAAGTAATGCCTTTTAGGAAATGAAAAAAATGCAAATGACTTCTTGGGAAATTATTTCCAATATATATATTTTTTTCTTTTGTATTTAACTAATTTTCACAACTTTGAAAGATAATAGGTATGTAGTTTATACTATTCATTTTTTCTCTTTTTTTATTTTTCTTTTATCTCTCTTTTTAGAGAGATTCTTTGTTTAGAAGAAATGACTCATCTACATATTGTACATATATTGTATCATAAGTGAGTAACTAAATTGTGGTTTTTTATTTTATTGATTTAAGTAATCGATATATGTTTCTTTTTTAAAAGTCATGAATGAATGAATAGAAAGGTATCTACTTTTAATTTATACTTAACTTATTCAATTTAACCAATAAAAACAAAAAAATGACATTTTATTAGATGTGAAAATCCTAACATTCAATGCAAAGAGTATAAAACAATATTATCACTCAAAATAAGATAATGGTTCAAAATATATTATCACAAGATAGTCTCTACTATTTGATTCTTAAACATCAATTTTGGGTTTATTGTGATTTTAACATTTTATCATGAAATATTAATTATGAAAAAAACTAATTAATTATCACATTATTCCATGAAATATTTTTGAAATTAATCTAACAATGCAAATACTTTATCATTTTCTTAAAATTAACTTTATAAGACATGATAATTTTGTAAGAAAATTTAAAATAAACCAAAAATTCCTATTTAAAAGCACACAAAAAGTAAATAAAAATAAATCTAAAAATGTAAAAATGTGAATATTTAATTTTAGCACATAATTTTATAAATATGTAACTTTATCTACCCAATCTAGAATTTATATTGACTTTAATATAACAATTATAAATCAAAGATAAAGAGTAAAGAGGAGAAAGTTACCCATTTGTCTGAACTTGTTCAAAAGTTAGTATGGAATTGTAGGTGCATTCATCAATCTAAACATATTATAATAACACAAATGTGTAATTCTTACAAATTCAACAAACAATTATAAAATTAATAATTTCAAATAATGTTCACAAAATAAAATTTAAAATTACCTATAACATAATAAAACTAAAAACAAATACATTATCCAAAATAAATAACAACTAAAGTTTAAAAACAAAATAAAACTAAACAAAAATACATAAAAAGAACTAAAATGCTAGATATTTTTAGAGCTCTTTATCCATGTCATCCAAACCTTGATCTTTATGTTCTTGTTGTCGTGATTTTATATCCGTATAAAATTGAAGTCATAATAAGGATACTCAGGTATTGTTAAATGCTTGTATCTAGCACGAGATGACCTAATTGTAATCAGTTCATTTCATACATTAATTGATTATGTTCCACTTGATCACAATGCTGTTATTTTAGGAATGCTACTTGTTGGGTAAAATAAGCTTGTTGGTATTCTTTCATATAGCTCATTCTCTCACCAAAGTTATGAAATTGATCTTTCATAGACATTCTTGATAAAGGAATGACTCTCCTTTCTCTTGGAACAATATTTATACTAGAGATAAGCTCATCACAGTAAGTCATATTCAATAATTCACCAGTAACAACCTCAACTTTTGAATGGTGTACCTCCCACTTTCTTATATAAAGCAGTTATTAATTGGGAAAAAAAGAAACCCATACGGTAACTATTTGTAGATAGCTTAATTCATTGGTGAATTATTGCACCAACATCTAGGGCATCTTACATGCAATTGCATACATCAAAATAACTTTCTCTATAAACAGTACTATAATGTTTGGTAGCATCATCCTAGAACATAGAAAGTATTGCCAAATTCTTAAAATTTTGTAGCACCTATTATATCAAGGCTTCTAATACTGCAGTATAATCCACATTACTAAGATATTTCTCATACTCGTCTTCTCCAACATATACTAAATTAAAGTGAGCATTTGTATTATTAGGTCCATATGGTACTAGCACATTCAAAACAAAACTTTATCATCAATAGCATTCAAAACATTTGCATAAAATTCTCGAACTAACGATTCTATAAGTCCCATTGTACTCGTATTTGTATATTGGCTCTCCATGTACAAAAAAAGATGTATGTTATTTTACTTAGTATTTTTATCTTCCTCTATGTAAGGTTAGCTAATATGGATAAGTAATTCACACACACACATAGTTAGGTAGACTTTGTATGGATGTGTGTTTATATACACCATGAGGTTGGTTTTTGTCGTATGTATGATATGTGGAGTGTTGGTTTTTGGCGAGCTAGCGTGCGCGGGAGCTGACATTGTTACTCGTGGTTTTTGGCTTGTTTTGGGTGTGGGAATTTGTGATTTTTGGCTTGTTTTGGGTGTGGGAATTTGTGATTTTTACTCGATACTTATGGAAACCAAAAATATCACATGTGAAAGTGGGTCATTTTGTGAGTTTAGTAATCAAATTGTAGGCTGTGTGCGTATGTGATTTGACTATGTGTCTCACATACACCATTTGATATTAGTGTTGGATTGTGTGTCCTTTCAAAGTGTGATATGTTACACTTCTATTTACTTGATCTATGATTTCTAATCACACCATATTAGGTGATGTTGGCTGTGGAGGACAATTGTATTTGAGAGTTGAAAAAATTAGTTGTGGAAGTAGTAAGTGAAGAGCAGTAATAAACAGTTTGGATAGACTTTGAGTTAAGAACATAATAGAATGCCTTCAACTTTTTCATAGGTCCAATCGAAGACTGTGATCAAATGGGAAAAATGAAAAGAAATAGGGGTGTGTGATAGATAGTGATCTATTCTGACTGATAGAGATAATAGTGGTTTATTGTCTATTAGTGTTGTAATTTATTTGTTGTTTAGTGAATTATTTGTTGCTGAGTGATTTCCTTAAGAAATCCAAGGATGTTACCATAAATATGGCCTATATATGGGTTTATCTTGTTATATCGAGTGTTATACATAATCTGATATTATGCTAGTATAATTTAAGTTTAAGGTGTGTATATTTCAAAATATTAATAACTTAAACTTTAGTTAGAAAGCTTTTATACTCTTGCATGCTTTCTATTATTTTTATTATTATATCTATGCTTCTGTTGTGTGTTTTACTAAGTGCTTGTTTCTCTATTTAAGTGAGTTAGTGCTGAGTCCTTAAGGAGTTTGTATCTTTTTAGCCTAGTATTATATCAGGTCTCAGACTCTTTCAATTGGTATTAGAGCTGGTGCACTCTTTTGGGATTAACCATTTTGTTGTTGATCTTGTTTAGTCACTTTTTCACATACACACACACACATTTTCTCTCTGATGGAATCAGGAGAAGGAGATAATATAAGTAGACCTCCATTTTTCAATGGTTTTAACTATGCCTATTGGAAATCTCAAATAAGGGTCTTTTATGGTCCCAAGGAGACCGTGTGTGGTTCCTTGTTGAAAATGGTTAGACCTATCTTACATGATAATACTATTATCCCAAAATATATGATTGAATGGACTAAAGAATAATCCAAGGAATTTGAATGGAATAGTAAAGGGTTATATGATATCATCATAATTGTGTCACTTGATGAATACAAAAGAATTCAGAGTTGTACTTTGTTTTTATATTTTAAGAAAACCAAATTAAAATAACTAAAAGTAAATAACAATAATTATTTAAATCAGATTTGATAACTAAGAAGATATATGAGAAAATATCTAGGAATACTTAATCTCCCAATTTTCTAAAAATGTGAATTGCTAAAATCCCTCCAATATAATTATCAATTAATTACATGATCAATTGAATCTAACCTAGCATGTATTCCTCTCTCAAGTAAACTACACACTATATACTAATTAATTTAATCACACTCTCATGCCAATTAAATTGCATACTACTCATTAAGTTCATCAGTTATGGATCACATACACAAGAATCATACATCTCTCCCTAGAAACTATGCATGTTATTTAATCAAGACAAATAATTAAATAATTCTCTCAAATCTATTTAATTTCCTCTATAGATAAATTGTTTGCCAAACAATTAATAGCATAAAAATTAGATTAAATAATATAATTAAATTAACATTATAATTGGGGAAAAATATTAGATCATCACATGGTGAAAATTGGGTTCATAAGATCCGTAGATTAATAAATTAAATACACATAATTGTGTTCATAAAGCTCATATTTTTCATAAAAAAAGACATAAAAAATTGATAAAGAAAAGAGTAGAAGAAGAAATACAATTAATCCCTTGAATTATAGTGTTAATCTCCTCTTGAATCTGCACCAAAATTGTGTCCTCTTTTAATTTTTTTGTATTTTTCTCTCTTTTTAACTCCAAAAATTGACTAAAATTATGCTAGTGATAGCCTCTTAGGGTTTATGGGGTGATTATGGGCTAAATTGTAGCTAATGTGTGATCTAGATCGTCAGATCAAGGTTTAAGATCAAAACAAGAAAAACTGACAGCACCATCTAATCACAGTAGGACACGTGGCATACATAATTCATTGGACAAATCAAAGCGCGACGCATGGTAGGGGAGACTGATCAGAGTCAATACTCGCTGAGTCAGCGCCACGCGGTGTAACATGATTTGTGAGAATGGATGGCGTGGAGCACGGGTGGAATGAGTGGAGCAATGGCATGTAGACACATGGCAGGGCGGGTTGACTGATCTCTGAACTCAGATTGAACACCGTGTTAACATATGGCGTGCAATTTTTCCTCCTCACATGCGATGTAACATGATTCATTACCATACTTCTGTGGCATCTGTATGTCTTGCTCAGTCAGCTCCTCTACTTCCAAGGTAGGCCACATGGAAGCTCTTGATTGGCCTTACGTTAAAAATTCATTAAAAATCCCAAAAAAAAATTCCAAAAGTAATATTTTCTCCCATTTTCACTAAAAAGTTTATATTTTAATATTTTTAGCACCAAAAATTCTATTTATTGAATAAAACAAGTAAATACTAAGTAAAAAAATACGTTAATGACTCTACCTTTATAGAGTCATCACACCCCCAAACTTAACTTTTTGCTTGTCCTCAAATAAAGCCAAGTATAACTAAATAAAATAACATGGGTAGTATATTCATAAATATACTTCTATTAGTGCATACATATTTCATGAAAACTGTATCTCTCAAAAGTCGTACAATCCTATGATAAAGAGGTTCACATATTTATCAATCAACGTTCCATCAGTATAAGGATATGTAAGGTTTTTGACAAATTGATTCATGTGTGTATGATGCACATGATATAATCCAATTCACTCATGAAATCAACCTATATAAGCATGTTAATCAATTCAATCTTAGAATAAGTCTCATAAGTCTATTTTTCACATCCCTCACCACTAATATAAATATACACTTAACAAAATATCAATAAGGACTTTACATGGTTGTAATGTAAGGCTTAGGTAGGGGGTCGATAAATGAAGACATTTAGGCTCTTTTTACACCTTAGCTTTTTTGTTTTTTGCATTATACACTTTTTAACTGTAATTGAGCTTTTACTTCATATTCCAGTACACTCTCATTTGTCATTCTTTTCATATTCTTTTATTCCACGTCTCTTTTCTCTCTCTCCTTTTTACTTCACAATACCTTAAACTTATTTTTAATTCTATTTTCTTTTTCTTTAGAGGGATAATTGTGTTGTGAGTTTTGCTTCCCTTTTTTATATAGGGTGTATTACATTTCACCTTACGCTATAGCATAACACATGATTGCATTTTTTTATTTTCATACAAGCTAAAGGTGCAAGGGTAAAGGTAATACTTATTAATTAGGAATTAAATGTGGCTTAAAGATATGAAAGGTTCTTTGTTAAGCTCAAATGGGCGACTAAAGATATTGACAATGGTTAGCTTGAAAGGCTCAATTGATCCAAATAAGGCCTAAATTATTTCCCTTGCTAAATACTATTTAGGATTTTGCCTCAAGAGATGATCTAATAGATTCTAAAACCTAGTAGATTTCATCAACTCTCATGACTCATTAAAAAATTTCTCTCAATAAGCACACCAAAATCAATCTTGAACATGTGCATAAAAAGTTGAATCAGTTCGATCAAAACCTGTAAGCATATCACATGATTAATGAAAATATATTAAAAATATGTTACATTCCTTATCCTAGTCATGACAACCAATTTTTATCATTGTGTTTATATGTTTCATATTAAGCATGCATGCATTTAGTTTCCATATATTTATCAATTTCTACCCAAATTATGATTAAAAACATCCTAAATATTAAAATAAAATTCCCTAAAAATTTAAAATGCATACTAAAAAAATGTAGAGAGTGAAGTTCCCTCCCTCAAACTTAAATTACAAATTGTCCCTAATGTGCACATATAAATATGAAAATGTAAAAGAAAAGAAAACTCCCTTAATCATGTCACACCACATCTGTCGATAAAATGCTCATTCTTGTTGTGACATTTCTCTCCACATTTATTCACCTACAAAAAAAATGAAAATATAAGTAAAATAACTTTGGGTTGCCTCCAAACCAGCGTCATATTTAACGTCCTTGAATAGACGGTCATATCAAATCCTAAGGCATATCCATTTATGTCCATTTACTTTTGAGTTTGCTTGGAAATAGTTTGAGTCTTGATTTGTTCAATAATACTTTATGTTCTGGCTCATAAACATGGTGTTAAATTCTCTTCTCATGCTATATATTTGTTTTATTTTTGAAATTTTTGGCATTTTTATAAGCACTTCCCCGTAAATCATCCAATTTATGTATTTCTAATAGTTTTTTCACCTCTCTATTGGACTCTTTCACTTTCATACTTGACTGGATATATGAGGGTAAAAGTGTGGGGTCTAAACTTAGTGGCTTTTCAATTGATGGTATGAGTAGATCTTTTCTCAAAATATTCCATAATCGCCTTTGATACATACATGAGAGGCATGTCCTCAAAAAGTTCATATAGTCTACAATATCAACCTTCGATTCCATATTTTCAAAGTTAAAACAAGTTGAGGTGTTTTCTAGTGATTTTATGTCCTTGTTTACAACATCGTGTGTTAAAGTATTAAGTGTGGGTGCTCAACAAATTCTTTTAAGTTGTCCCCACATTTAGTAACATTTATCCTTAAGAATTCATTAGCATTATCAATATCAGGGGGTTCAGATTCTTTAAAAACTTTAAACATTATTTGTTCATCTTGCATTCTCATTTTAAGTTCACCTTTTTTGTACATTAATGAGTACTCTTCTGATTGCTAAGAATGGATGGAAAAGTATGATAGGAACGTTATAGTTCTCCCCCATGTCTAGCATAATGAAGTCTGTTAGAGAGATGAATTTGTCTACTTTTACTAGCACATCTTGTACCACACCCAAGGTCTCTTAATTGATCTATATGTTATTTGTAATGTTATTGAAGTGGGTTTGGCTTAACTAACCCCTAATCTCTTGAAGACTGATAATGACATAAGGTTAATGCTAGAACCCAAGTCCCATAATGCTTTCACAAAATGGATGTTCCCAATTGTACAAGGAATGTCAAAACTACCTGAATCTTTCAACTTTTGGGGTAGTTTTCTAGCAAGGATGGCACTACAACCTTCAGTTAAGGTTATTATTTCATTATCTCCAAGCATCATTTTCTTAGATAAGATGTCCTTCAAAAATTTAGCATAAGAAGGAATTTGTTTAATTGCATATGTAAATGATATATTTATGTGCATCTTCTTGAAGACTTCTATAAATTTTGAAAACTATGCATCTAACTTTTTCTTTTGCAGTATTTGAGGGAAAGGAATAGTAGGTTTGTAGAGGTTTCTCTTTTTTGGTTGAATTATTTCTTTTCCAATGCTCTCTTTATCCACTAGTTCCTCCTCATCCTTGTTAATTTCTCGTTTCTCCTCATCCTTTTCTGTCTTATGTTCCTGTTCTAAATTTTTACCACTCCTCAAGTTTGTGGCATTACAATGGTCCTTACCTTCTCTTCGTGAGTTTACAATTGTGTCACTTGGAAGGTAACCTTGAGGCCTTTGACTTATAGCCTGAGAAAGTTGCCCTATTTGGTTTTCCAAATTTTGAATTAAAGCCTCTTGAGTGGAAATTTTTGTATTAAATGATTGGATGAAGTATTTCATCATCCTCATTAAGGAATTTGTATTGTCCTCATTAGGTGGCTTCTTTTCTTGGGCTTGTAGTTGTTGTGGTTGTTGGAAACTAGGTGGTGGAAATGATTGATAGTTAAATTGATTTTCACGCTTATTGTTATTATTTCAAGAGAAATTTGGATGTTGTCTCCATTTTGGGTTATATGTGTTTGAGTATGGATCATTGTTTTTATTGACATTACCCATATAGAAGATCGATTCAGGATTATTTGGAAAATTATCAAACAAATGGGCTCCATCACAAATCACACGCGACACCCTTGAATCTTGAACTTGGTTTATACTCGCTGGCGAGTTGAACCTTCAAAAGATTTACCAAAGATGACACTTGAGTTGTAAGTGCCATGATATCATTTACCTCATGCATTCCACCTAATCTTCTTGTGGATATCATTATGTTCATTGACCATTGATAATTATTGCTAGCAATTTTCTACTCTATGCTTCTAATAGCACTAAAGGATGTGTCTTAATTTAAAATAAATAATAAAAAAATTAAACAACTAAAAAAATAAATTAAATAAATTAACTAAAATAAATAAATAAGTACGTTAGTAAAAAAATAAGTAAATTAAAATTAAAACTCAAGTAAAGAAAAATAACTAAAATAAAAATTATTAATTTCTAATATTTATAATCTTCTGCAACGATGCAAAAAACTTGATCGTCACACAAATTGTGTATGAAATGAATACGCAAGTATATGTACTACAACAAGTAATATAATGATAAGAAAATATCGTTCACAAAGATTATTTAATTTGAAACTAATTTTTAAAACTAAAAAATAAAAATCAATTTTTTGTGTTTTTATATTTTAAGGAAGCCAAATTAAAATAACTAAAAGTAAATAGAAATAATTAATTAAATCAAATTTGGTAACTAAGAAAATATCTAGGAATACTAAATCCCCCAATTTTCTAAACATGTGAATCGCTAAAATCTCCCAGTATAATTATCAATTAATTACATGATCAATTGAATCTAACCTAACATGTATTTCTCTCTCAAGTAAATTGCATACCATATAGTAATTAATTTAATCACACTCTCATGCCAATTAAATTGCATACTACTCATTAAGTTTATCAATTATGGATCACATACACAAGAATCATACATCTCTCACTAGAAACTATGCATGTTATTTAATCAAGATAAACAATTAAATAATTCTCTCAAATCTATTTATTGCCTCTATAGGGGTAAAATATTAGATCATCACATGGTGAAAATTGGGTTCATAAGATCCCTAGATTAATAAACCAACTAGACATAATTGTGTTCATAAAGCTCATATTTTTCATAAAGAAAGACACAAAAATTGATAAAGAACAGATTAGAAGAAGAAATACAATCAATCTTTTGAATTGTAATGTTAATCTTCTCTTGAATATGCACCAAAATTGTGTTCTCTTTTAATTTTTTCTATATTTTTCTCTCTTTTTAGCTCCAAGAATTGACCAAAATTATGGTAAATATAACTCAAGTGTGATATGGACAACCAGATCAGCTTTAGATAAAGTATTGAGATCAAAACAAGCAAAATTGACAATGCGAGCTAATCATAGCACGACATGTGGCACATAGAATTCACTGGGTGAATTAGAGTCAGCG
This sequence comes from Hippophae tibetana, assembly GCA_037013495.1. NCBI lineage: Eukaryota > Viridiplantae > Streptophyta > Magnoliopsida > Rosales > Elaeagnaceae > Hippophae > Hippophae tibetana. Next base: position 19,679,492 of record CM072811.1, on the reverse strand, counting down.
CCACATGGTGCAACATGATTCATGGGAACGGATGGCGTGGCGCACATGTGGAATAAGTGGAGCAATGTCATGGAGACATCTGGTAGGATGGGTTAACCAATCTCCGAACTCGGATTGAACGCCGTATTGACATGTGGATCATGATTCATCCTTCTTACATGTGGAGTAACATGATTTTTTATCCCTACTTATGTGGTGTGTGCGTGGATTTCCCATTCAACTCTTCTACTTGCATGATAGGCCACATGGTAGCTCTTGATTGACCTTGCATTAAAAATTCATTAAAAATTCAAAAAGATCTAAAAAAAATTGAAAAATTATATTTTCTCTCAATTCACTAAATAGTTTATATTTTAATATTTTTTTGCCCCAAAAATACTATTTATTGAATAAAACAAGTAAATATTAAGTAAAAAAGTGCACTAATGACTCTACTTTCATAGAATCATCAAACTTCTTCTAAACAAGCTTGGGATACTCTAAAGACAACACATAAAGGTACTTTTATAGTGAATAGGTCTAGAATCCTGAAACTAAATAAAGATTTTGAATTATGCATCACGCAAGAAGATGAGAACGTCATTCAGTTTTATGCATGATTCTCCAACATTGTAAACTGCTCTCATAATTTAGGTAGACTAATTAGTGAAGAAAAGCAAATTGAAAAGATAATTTTCGGTCTACCTTTTAGGTTTCATGCTAAGGTCACTGTACTGGAGTAAATATATAAACTAGGTGAACTCACTATAAATGAGTTGGTTGGTGATTTACATGTCTTCGAATTACATCACCTTTTACCAAGACAAGAGCAGATTACTTCTGAAAAGGAAAAAGGTTAGCCCTCAAGACTATTAAGGAAAGTACAGCAATCAAAGATGTGTGTATCTTAGGTGATGATAATAATGATTTTGACCTTGATAAGGAGGAAATGACATTCTTTTTTTAAAGATTTACCAGATTCTTTAGAAAGAAGAAATCTTCATGTGGGATTACTGGGAGAGATACTACTAGTTCCAAAACTTCAATATTTATTAAAAGTGATGAAAACTCATATAAACCTTTCTATATAATTTTTCATATAAATTTCATTTGTGATTGAAGATGAAAATGATTTTTTTTATTCGACCCCTATAGGGTCCCTTCAATAGAGGATTGTATATTTTTTGTAATTTTTTTTTTTTTGATATTATCATTACAGAATCGACTCCGATGAGCGGTTTTGCTAGAATAGGCAATAATGAGGTCACTGTATTAGTAAATGATGCGGAGAAGGGTAGTGACATTGATCCACAAAAAGCTCAGCAAACTCTTGAAATAATGGAAGTTAACTTGAGTAAAGCTGAAGGAAAAAGACACACAATTAAGGCAAATCTGGCTCTCAGACGCGCTAGGACGCGAGTAGAGGCCATCAATGCAATGTCATAATTAGTTGGTGTGTCGAATAAGCAAAGCAAAATAAGGTGTATAAAGAGAAGTTCTATTTATACGCCTTATTTCACTTCCGCCAATTCCGATGCAATGAAAAAAAATTGCATTCTAAAATGAAATAAAGTAGGATGAAGATGAAAAAGATACAAAATAAATAAAAGAAGGTGATTTGTTCGAATTCCTTATGATCTACAACTTAAACAAGATCTTGCTAATGGTAAAAAAGGAGCTTTGAATGTGGGGGTTGTTCTTATTTTACCTGAGGGTTTTGAATTAGCCCTTCCCAATCGTATTTCACCTGAGATTAAAGAAAAGATAGGCAATCTGTCTTTTTGGAGCTATCACCCCACTAAAAACAATATTCTTGTGGTAGGTCTTGTTCCTGGCCAAAAATATAGTGAAATTACCTTTCCTATTATTTCCCCGGACCCCGCGACTAGAAAAGATGTTTACTTCTTGAAATATCCCATATATGTAGGTGGAAATAGGGTAAGGGGTCAAATTGATCCTGATGGGAGAAAGAGTAACAATAATATTTATAATGCTACGGCAGCGGGCATAGTAAATAAAATCGTACGAAAAGAAAAAAAAGGGTATGAAATAACCATAATGGATACGTCGGATGGACGTCAAGTGGTTGATATTATCCTTCCAGGACCGAAACTTCTTGTTTCAGAGGGCGAATCCATCAAACTTGATCAATCATTAACCAGTAATCCTAATGTGGATGGATTTGGTCAAGGGGATGCAAAAATAGTACTTCAAGACCCATTACGTGTCCAAGGCCTTTTGCTCTTCTTGGCATATGTTATTTTGGCACAAATATTTTTTGTTCTTAAAAAGAAACAGTTTGAGAAGGTTCAATTGTCCGAAATGAATTTCTAGATCCGTGCACCAATCTCTAAAAAGAATAAAAAAAATTTGTTGACTATTCTAGAATATGTAATTTTATCTGATCAAAAAATTTATGAAATTGGTGTCTTTCTATTTCTTTTTAGAAGTTTATCATAATCTTATTCTATTTATATAAATAAAATATATATAATAAATAAAAAAATGAAGTAGTGATAGTGGACAAAAAAAGATAGGAAATCTTTTTGGCAAATAGAAATTCTTCAATGAACTTCTATTTTCTATAAAATAAATATAGAAATAAAAAATGAACTAAAAAAAAGAAAGATTCTTAATATATTAAAATCTATTAAGAGATTAAGAAAAATGAATATATAGAATATATATAATTGTGATAGTGTCATCCAAAAAAGGAAATCTAATAATTCCACTTTTTTTTTATTTCTTTTCATTTTGAAAGGATCGATGAATACTGTCGAGGAATAGGTGTTTTGACTCAAGTAATGAAGTTAATTTTCCAAAAAAGAGTGAAATGAAATTTTTTGAAACATCGGGGCACATTGTTGCTCAATATATTCAAAATTTTAAATGCACAAACAAATGTGCCATGAAAGTTGAGGTTGCTATTTCGGACAGTACAACTAGTGATGATGAGGATGACACCACTTTTATGGCCTTCGTTGTCTCCAGTAGTGTTGTTAATCCTTCGAATGCTGCCTCAAATACTGAAGAGGTAACTCCTGAAACTGATAATGAAGATGATGATCAAGATGCTCTACTTTATTCTTACAATGCTCTTTTATGGACCACATGAAATATAAGAAGGCAAAGAAAAAGGCTATGGAAAGCCTTGATGAAAAGGAGTGCAAGATATGCATTTTAAAGAAAAATATAGAGGAAAAGAAATATTCTAATGATTTTCAGCAACTTTACCTCACTATGTGAGGTTATTCAAAAGATATATTCAAATTTACCCGAGGAATTCCAAAGAAATCAAGAAAAAGTAAAGGAGCTTAAGAAATAATTGAGGGTTTCCATCTTTGGTAAAGTCACCAAATTTTTTATCTCCCCTGATCTCTCTCCTAATCAAAATGTTAAGGTTGAAGGATTGAAAAATAAAATTATTTTACGATAGAGTATAAAGGAATACATATCTTATGCTCTTTTTGAAAAATAAGATGAAATTAATTAACTAAATGAGAAAGTTAGTATTCTAAACAATTCTACAACTTATCTTGAGTCTTTTCTCAAAGAGACGGAAGATTTGATTGTTATTATGAAGGACAAGCTTAAAGTCATTGAGAAGAACCTAGCCTACTCTATTTCCAGTTTGAACACCAAAATGACAGGGGATAAACAAGGTATTGGCTATCATGAAAAGTTTCTATTTCCAAAGGTTATTATACCATGTTTGTCAAAGCCTTTAATCAAAATTATGAGTTGAATTCTATTCCTATTGACCTAAAGGTAAGACTATTGTGTCTTCTAAACCCTATTCTTCTAGCACAATGAAATACTTACCTAAGGCTAGCTCCTCTCGTCAATCTAGTGTTGGTATGTTTCTCATGCCTATTACCATTCCTTCTTGTCACCATTGCGGTAAACTTGGGAATTTAAGACAACACTACAAGAAATTGAACACTCATCCTCGTGTGAGAGTTAATATGAACAATTCCTTTTCCTCTCCTCCACGTACTACTTCTCAAAGTTAAGGACCCATAATATCTAACTCCACTACTCGTGTTTGTTATTTGTGTGACATTTTAGGTCACCTTGCTAAGTAGTGCCCTAGATATATGAAAGGTATTTTTCGGAGCTCTCCTCCTTGTTCAACTCCTTCTCCTAAGACTAGTTGTAGCTATTATGGCTTATCTGAGCATATTCAAACAGGATGTATTACACTCTTAAGACATAATGTAGAAAGAAATAAGTGTGTCCCTAATAGTCTGCCCGGTCTTGTTTATATGAATAGCTCGACTAGTTTTTTAAGAAATAAGAAACAAAGAAAGTCTTGATTACCATATACTTTATTTTCTCATGTGACATAAAGACTATCTCCAAAATCAATTGCCTCTCAAAAATACTTTAAAAAGAGGAATTTTGGTTGATCATAATTTCTGTTTGGTGATCTTTTGGGGTTAAACTATTCTTTTCTTTTGTGCTTGTAATATTTTTGTTTTTCTACTTGTTTTATATACCTTGATTATTTTTGGAAAAAAATGTGTCTTTATATTGTTAATGTGGTTTTCTACTTCTCTATTTCTCCTTTCTCTATTTACCTATGATGTTTCAGTAGGTTTCTCTCTCCATCTTCCTTATGTTTTATCTGAATCTGTTATTATACCCTTTGTTGCTTCATGGTTGTGATGCTTTTGACCTAAATGGAAGTATATTTATTTTGACATGTGAATCTCTTAAGAGGTTGTAAGACTAAAATATGTGTGGATCTTAGAAAGAAATTTTTCCTTCACTTGCATTAACATTGTAAATTTATATGGTTTTGTTTGAGAAGTTTATGTGGATTTATTGCTTAAATTATTTGTATGCCTCTTACGATACTTAGAATCCATATTTAGTGTCTCTCAAGGAGAAATCTTAGGTATTGCTCAGATTTAAAGATGACTTGGGCCATCTTTGATCAGTCTGATTCTTCTTGCCACCCTTTTTTACTTATCCTAAGTTTCCCCTCTTGAGCCTTTTATGTTATACTTTCATTTATTTTCACCTCTGAGTCATACTTAAATATTAAATCCCACTTTCCTGGAACACCTCTTGTTGAGGTTCTATCGTGTTATACTGTTCATTCCTACTTTGGGATTGCTTGTACTACTCTAATGACAGAAGGAAAGAAATTGAAAAGAAAAGAAAAGAAATTAAAAAAAGGAGAATAAGGGGATAAATCTAAAGGGAGAAAGAAAGAAAATGAGAAGGGAAAAGAAATGGAAAAAGGTTCAATAAATGAATGATTAAATTACAAATATAAATGTTCCCCTATTTGGAAACCTATAAGTGTTTCATTTTTGAGAAGTTCAAGAAAAAGCCTCCAAGTTTAAAAGTTTTTCTTGGTTGTATGCTCCTTGCTTAGTGAATGTATGATCATCTGAAGATGTGCCCATGCTTAAACATTTCTTCCCTTCTATCCTAACCTAAACCATTCATTATAAGCTTTAAAAGTCCTATTGATTTCTTCTTAGTTTTTACTTACATTAGTGGAAAGAGAGACTTCTTGTGGACCTATGAAGTTTGGTTCTTTTTGGGTATGTATTTCCTTTGCTTGTTTCATATAAGAATTTTTCGCAATCATATGGAGTAAATTTGTTATATGTGACACACATTGATCACGAAACCTATTTTTTTAGTCATACTTTTTTTTGGATGCATCATGGATTGATTGGCATGTGGATGTTTAAGTTAATTGCTTCCTCCTATCTTTTTGAATTTGATATCATTAATGGTAATAATTTTGAAGATATAGCTATTCAACTAATATAGCCCGACTACTTTTAATTGGTATGCCTTCTTTATTGGTACCATTATCCCTGATCGCTCTCTTAATGTTGTTGTCGTTCTCTTAATGCTGTTGTCTGTGGTATTTTTCATCCTCGCTTGCACCTTTTCTCTATTCCTCCATACTGAGGATATTTCTTCTATGCTATTCTAAATAGTAAGGATATAGATCTTACTGATATGATCTATAGAACTATCATTTTTCGTACGGTAGCTTCACCATATTTTTCGCTTCACTACCCTTCTTTGATTTCTAGGTAGGTTTCCACTATTTTCAATAACATTCCGTTCAACTATTTGACTAGATATATTATCTCACGCATTCATGTATCTAATAGTCGTGGTTCTCAGTGTTCTTTTGCCTTGCCTTCTTCCTTTTCTTCTATGAACGCTGCTCAATTAACTCATTATGAGTCCACTCCTATTTCCTCTACTCTTGCCACTTCCATCTCTTCTAATCCAGAGTTCAAAACTCTCTTTTATACTATTGTTTCAAAGTTTCACCCTTTGAATAGGAATGTCCTTAATATGCATTTTTTTAAAGCTTTTGCTCAAGGTGTTATGGATTCTTATCATCTTATGGTTCTACCTTTTCATAGCTCGCATATTTCCTCTATCTCTATCAGACCATACCCTACCCCTAGACCTTCTAGTTCTAGTATTTCTTCCCTTGGGTCCTTGTTCAACATGTTTACTATATGCAATGGAGATAGGTTCATTCCTTCTTTTAAGACTAATCACTCGTTTGATCAATTTGCTAACAATTTCCTTAACCCTCATTCTACTGCTCCTCCACCATCTACACCTTCTGATGCTGGATACTCTTCTTGCAATGGTGTTCCAGGGACTAATGATGCGGGAGAGTGAGATCTAGAGTATTGATCATTTTAATAATTTTTTGCTTATTGATTTATTTCTTGTTGCTTTAGTTTATTTTTGAACTTTTCAGTATAAAACAAAGTTTGTTTAATGAATACAAGTTTGATGTTGTTTCTTTTCTTATTGCTTAGTTTATCTATTTTAATTGTATAAACTGTGTTGGTCTTCTTTTAGAGTTATTGCTTCTCTATTAGTTCTCTCTACCTTTGACTTTCAGTGTCAAAAGGGGGGAGAAGTTTTTGTGCATACGTATGTGTTTGTTGCCATGTTGTGTATTACATAGGTTATGAGTGTAGGATTACACTACATATTGTTTTTGAAGTCATGGGGATTTGTACATTTTTACTTGTGTTTGTGCCTATTTTCTATATGATACATTCATATGATATGTGTTTGTTTCGTGTATGCAGGTTGCAAGTGTAGAGTGAAGTCTTTAAGCTTTAGATGTGTTGTGTGGAGTAGATGAGACTTTCATTCTTCAGAGTGACAAAATGGATGGGTTGATAAGTGAAGATGGATGGAGCATAAGATGGATGCACTTTAGGACATCTTCGTGATCTTCTCATCTTTGATAAGTTTATATATCTAGTTGTTTTGACATGGAAAGCCATAAGAGGAGAATGTAAGTCATGTTGTACTCGTGTCTGTGTGTTGGCTTCCCATGTACAAAACATAGTCTCTATTATTTTACTTAGTATTTTTTATCTTACTCTATGTAAGGTTAGATACTGTAGATCATTAATTCACACACTCACATAGTTATGAACCCTTTGTATGCAAGCGTATTTACACACATGCTCGCTCATCGATATTGTTACTCATGGTTTTTGGCTTGTTTCGGATGCGGGTATTTATAGTTTTTACTTGACATTTTTGAAAACAAAAAATATCACATTTTACTAACCTCATCAACAAGCTCACCAGGAATTTCATCACATGTGGTGGCTATGTAATGGAAAAGTGGCTAGCAAAGTGATAAATCCAAGTGCTATAAATATCCTACTCAATTCTCTTCTCTTTACCCCTTATTTAAGAACCGAAATTTTTCCAAAATTTACTCTAAGATTTATATCTATTGTCAAAATTATTTTAGTGAGCACACATTTGAGAGTGTGTCATTTTATGAGTTTAGTAATCAAAAATTAGTTTATGTGCATATTTGTTTTGACTGTCTTGTGGTAGAATTTATTTCTTTTAGGGAAGCTTTCTTGAGTGAGATTTTTGTTGACCTTTTTACTAAAATTCCTAGAAATTCATGGTTGAGTTGAAGAAACATATTGGCTCGACCATTGAGAGAGGGAAGCCCTTGAAAAGTGAATGAAAAGATAAATGCTCAAATTTGAAAATGCAAAATACAGAAGGGAGTCAAGTCTTACGTGAGACAATAATGTATGAAATAGCTCAACCAATGGAAATTCCTCATGTATTCGAGGATTGGTAAATGCCTTAATCAACTCATTTAGGTACAATTTGATATTAGTGTTGGACTATGTGAGAGTGTAAGTTATGACATTTCCAATTACTTGATTTATGGTTTACAATCAAACCACATTGGATGCTGTTGGTTATAAATGATAGTCATGTTCGAGAGTTGAACTAATTAGTTGTGGAAGCAACAAGTGAAGAGTAGCAATAGGCAGCATTGATGGAAGTCTTGAATGATAGCGGGAATAGAGGTTTTACTGTCTATTGGTGTTTAGTGAATTATTTGTTGTTGGGTGGCTGCCTTATGCAACCCAATAATGTTACCATACAAATACAATCTCTATAAAGGTTTACCTCGTTATATCAAGTATTATGCATGAGTTGATTTTATGCTAGTATAATTCAAGTTTAAGGTGTGTATATTTGAACGTACTAATAGATTAAGCTTTGATTAGAAATCTTTTATACTCTTGCATGCTTTCTATTATTTTTATTATTATATATGTGCTTCTACTGTATTGCTAAGTGTTTATTTCTCTATTTAAGCATGTTAATGTTGAGTCTATAAAAAGTCTATATCTTTTTACCCTGGTATTATACCAGGTCACAGGCTCTTTCATATTCAATAGCATCCTCTGGTTCCTTAACAAACTTTCTCTGTCCTTGGACTACTATTACATCATTTATCCATTTCGATCCATCATTAAAGTCCATCTTCCTTTTCGGAATAAAACCTTTGTTAACTTCCGTTGCTTTTTCAAAGTGGACTTTAGCATTAAAACTTAAAAAAATTGTACTATCAAAATCTCTAGAAGTTGAAACTTTCTTTCTTTTCTGGGACTTCTTAGGTGCCATTTTCAATTTTTTACCATAAAATGTAAAGAGGGGTTCACCAAAACTTTCAATAATACAATTTTATTCCCAGTAATTTCTAACCCTATTTTTATCCTAAATAGGGTTTCAAACTCTTAATAAATATATAAATATTTTACAAGTTTCAATAAATTTAAATTGAAGAACTTAATTTCAAAATTTATGAATACTTTTGTTGTTGAACATTTGCATAAAAAATGAGGAACCTTTAAAGATGAAAAACTTGAAAGTTTCTTGATAGAATAGTGGAAATTAGTTAGAAAAATGGTTTTTAGAAAAGATTTATGAAATGTTTTTGAAGAAATGTGGGATTTTTGAGAGATTAGTGTGTTTGGAGAGAGAGAAATTAGGATTTAAGAGAAAGTGTGAGATAATGGGAGAAAAAGATGAGATTTTTGCATAGTTTATAGGCAAAAAGTTGTACGCATGTCGCAACTCACATTTTATTCATGTTGTGGCACAGTCCTCTTTGATTTCTTCCCATTACATAATTAATACTACATGTTGAGTTGCATATAATTTTCATGCCTCGGTGCGCCCTTCTCTGTTTCACTTTGTTTTTTGTTTGAAATTTCCCTTTTCTTTTTTCTATTTTTTTATATAAATTAAAATAATAAATATCTAAATTAAGCACACATAAATTAAAATACTACAAAATTAATAAAATACAAAAAATAAATTAAATAAAGTAATAAATAATTAATTAATGGATTACTTCCCATCTAAGACTATTATTATCGGCTTTAGTGAGATGTTATTTTAGGAGATTTCAACATTTATGTAAACTCAATATACCCTTATTAATGAGTTCATCTGCATTCTGATCTTGTAGATATTCCTTGCCTTGCTTCCATAAGTTCATGATTCACTACTCCATCTATATTTCCATTTTCTTAATGGAAATTTCTACATAGACCACCTTTGATTTGTATTTGATTGGTAGTCTCTACTCACTTGAATATATGAATTATAGTTTTCCTCCAGATTTTGTTTGTTAGGAAGATTCTTTTGTAGTTGTTGGTGGAATTGATAGCCCAGTGGAATTGAACTTTGGATGAATGGAGAGTTTTTCTGCCTTTAAGATGGATGATTCCTCCACCCAAGATTGTAGGTATTAGCATTTGGGTCATACCTGGTGATGGCCCTCATAATTACTCAATCCATGTAGGGGTATCTCATATGACCTAAGTTTAGCGACCTGATATCTATTGTAAATTATTATGTATAAGACAACTCTAACAGCTCAAACAGAGCACCTACTAGTGTAACAATAACACCTAGCCTTTATGTATCTATATATACCTCATTGATGAGAAAAATAAAGGATCTGAGCATTATCTTTTCTTTAACATCTCTTTAAAACCCCTAACACAAACAATTCTCTAAATAAATATCGCATCTTCCACAAAAAGATACTACAGTTTGCAAAAGATCTTTCCAACCATCATCTCTTAACTTTTGAAGAAGTTCTTATCTACATTAAACCAATTGTAATGTATTTAAAATGTTTTGAATTTGAGGTTGTAATGTTTGACATAAAGCATCAGTAATTCTCATAATTTTATTCATCAAAAATAAAATGAAAATAAATTCAAAATTTCGTATTTCTTTTAGAATCCTTTTAACTTCATTTTGTTGTTAGACTTGTTATCAATTATATTTTCAAAAATTACATAAGTTGAACCAAACATATCAATCAACCTATTCACATAATTAAAATAAAAACTCCATCTTGTCATTCAAGTCTAACAATAATTTCATTCTTTGGAGGAGATCTTAATTCAAAGCATCATTTGCTTGAAGTAATGACAAGATTAATCATTGAACTTAACTTTGAGAAAAAAAGCCATACATCATGAATATTTTTAAATACTGTAACTAATGCCAATTGCAAACGATGAGAAAAATAATGAATATAATAAGCACATGTATACTCTTTCTTAAATTTTACTTGAAGGCTATTTCATTTACTGCATATGTTACTAACACCATATAACCTTAACCTCGCATATTTTCAACAAAAATATTGTGTCAAGCCATAACTCTACATATCTCTTTTTTAAGATTTAAAACCGTAGTGCTTTCAACATGATAATATCAACGAACCACTCATGAATACATCCAATGCAATCAACAAATCTGAGAATAATAGCCATTTGTTCTTTGTAAGATTCATAAGTGCCTTATCAACAAGTACACAAAATTTAGCTTTCCTAACTTCCTCATGAATTTTTTCCCTGGTCTTGTTAGCAAATATTTGATATCTCTATTTTGAATCTTTGGAAAAATATATTTGGCATTACCAAGAGCATTGTCTAAGACATCTTTTACAATATTTGCATTCATTGATGCACAAAACTTTAATAACTCAATGAAATTACCTTAATTGTATGAGGTGTTAGACTCATCATGGTCTCTAAATACACGTACTTACTTTACAAGTCATTTTGTAGTCTCAATTGAAGTCTTGAATCATAATCGATTTTGTGATATTTATTCTAAAAATTGTATATTTATCATATTGTTAATCTCTTAGAGGATTTTTTTAATCCATCCTATTTCTGCATGACACTTGATGAGATGACAAGGATCCTTCTTCGTGATTCACAAAAGGACATCTATTAACTTCATTTATACTTTTTCAATCGTCAAATCCTTGAACTTTAAATTTTGGATGCTTTGTTAGATTGATGTAAAAAATATAGAAAACAAAACATCTTGTATTTTTCTACAGAATAATCTAGCCAACGGAATTCATTAAACCGATCATGTTGAAATCATATTGTTACTTTCCAAAAAGAGGTGGATACTCTTTTAACTTGGGTTGACATGATCCTATTTTAATATAAGTTCTTTAAATATTATTGTAATCATTAACACTGTAAGATTATATCAAATTACATAAGCCAAGATCAGGTTTAAAAGAACTTGCTTCATTTTTTCTTAAATCAACATTGTGTAATTTAAATAAATGTCTACTTAACAATTGGTATATCAATATATGTCTCTTTTGTTGGATTATTATTGTCTTTTCTTGATCTTTTAAAAAATGAAGGAAGGGTTTTGAATGGTTTAAAACTTTACTATTGATACTCCATTAGTATTTTTACTCAATTTTTTTTATCAAATATTCAATGATTTGCTATCACTAATAAGTTGTATTTAGTGAGATATGTATAGCATAAGTGTATAATAATATATTTAAAGACACAAACTAAATAATATACATTTACATATATAAAATCCTCTAAACTTTGGTTGATGGTCATTTTTTTATTACTTTTTTAGCTTTTTTTTCTATTGTTTTAGCTTTGTTATTTTTTTTTCTTCTTTTTTGTAACTAGCTTTCTTACTTTCTGTTTTTTTAATCAATAAATTTCAAAATATTCATATAATAAAATATATCATATTTTTATAAATATTTATATTTTGAATTTTTATGGTGTATTATATTTATATTATTACATTTGAATAGTTGTTTTAATTATATAAAACAGAACATGAAGTTCCTTGCAATCAATTTATTTATGAGAGAATAAAATTTAGATTGAATTTATCATTTTTATGTCAAATATTGTCATAACAAGGAAAAGATAATAAAGTAATAGACATTATTTTTAAGCAAATAACACTTGAGTTTGATTAGACGGTTAATAATGAAAAATTAATTAAATAATTTTAATTGTATTTGTTCATTAATATTGTATTTATTAAATAAAATTATACAAGTCTTATCATATATACAGTATCAAATAACTCACGTTTGTATCACATTTAAATTATATATTAATATCATAAATGATTACATTTACTACTCATAAAATAATTATTAAAAAATTAATTAAATATTTATTTTAATAGTGTTTCTCCTAACTTTGTACAAAATTGTGAAATTAAATTTTCAATTTTTTTTATAAAAAAATGCAATATAAAAGAAAAGTTATAACTTTTCTTTTTCTTTTTATATTATAATATAAAGAATTTTAAAGCAGTAAAAAAATTTAAGAACATCACATGCAAATAAGTTTTTATTTATATGCTAAAAAAATAATCTTTTTTTTCTCTAATAAACAACACGAAAGAAGTAAGTGGAGAGAATAGAAAAATTAGAATCCACACTTTTTTTTTTCTTTTAATCTCGAATACAAGCTACTCATTCTTTGTAATAAATGTAAAAATAGGTACCATTTATACTGTTCATGGTCTTTTTAGAAATAATATCAAATATTTTAAATCATGTAAAAATCGACGCATTAAGAATACGGGATTAGAAAAAACTAACGTATATACTAACAAATTATTTTTTAAATTATATATTAATTTAAATAATTTTATCAAAGAAAACAAATTTAACGTAACAATTACACTATAAATCTATCAATTATAAAATAAATTTTTTTAGAACAATAATATTTATATTCAATAATTAACACAATTATATACGCATCACATTTAAATCACCAATGTGTGTTACAAAACTAGTTTTATTAAAAATAAGAAAAGTGTTAATAAATTAATAGCAATATTTATAGAAATAAAAGCACAAGTATAATAAGTTAATAACAAATATACTAAAATATTGAAATTAAATTAAATCAATAACATATATCATGCTATTACCATGTAAACAATAAATCATGAGTAAAGCAAACACATTTGCGTATAAATATAATATGAATTTTTACAAATAATTCATAAACCCCAAAAAATATTGATAAGAAAATAAGTATAAAATTTTAGACTTACCTCAAAAACTTTGAAGTAAAATTTCTTTTTCTTTATGTAATTTTTTAAACTATCAAAAGCACAAGGTAAAGTTTGTTCCTTTGAAGTTGAAGCTGATCAATCTTGTACTCCATTGTTGATCGTTTTTATTCCCTTCTTCTTACACATAGAATATTTGAACGTGGGTGGCATACTTGTTTGCTAAAATACAAAAGCTACTTTTTGATGCTTTATTTAGAGTAAATCAATTCTTATATCACCAAACTTTAAGAGTTATTAAGTATATTATTGAATTTTTATTTATTAGTTTTATGTCATCAAATTTTGTATTTGTAACAAATATACAATCGGTGTTAATGTTTAGAAAGGGTCTAAGGTTTATAAGTATTAACGATATTCGTGAACAAAACATCTGAATGAAATTATAGTTTTTAGGTGAGTCTTTCAATAATATTTTCAAGTCAAAAAAACTGTCGAACTCCAACGTAAACATCTCTAGTTTATCTTTGTTCTTATGTATGTTATATTTTGTATTAGACACATAGAAATATTTTAAATTTAAGCTATTCGATCGATTGAGACATGTTTAAAATGATCCAGAATCGGTCTACTCAGATTAAAAAGTCCCTTAATTAATTGTCCATTTGAGTATATCAATCAAGTTGTTATTGGTTGATTGATCGAACACTAGATAGATCGAAAAATGAATAGATTGATTTACCTATCTCAGGATTTATTTATTTAATACATTAAATTGATCAAGTGTTGATTAGATTGATCGAATTTCTTGGATCTATCAATCAAGTTCAACTTAAATCAATCAAGTAGTTAGGATTTAAACTTTAACCTAATTTTTACTCAAGCCAAATATTTTAATTACTATTGTATCCCTATTATTTACTGTTCTATAAATTGTTTATTATACAAAATTGTAATTGGACTTTAACCTAGCATTAGGGATTCAATCTTTCCTATATAAAGAACCTAATGCTCCATATTTTACTTAACCTAACTTAAATCAACTTTAAATTCAAACTTCTCTCCAAATCTATTTTGCAAAAACTATTCTAGTAGGTTTTTTCATTAGTTAATTTATCAACCATTTTATAGTTATGTTTTATTGATTAATACGCCTACAATATTGATGATATTGTACTTTATTTTAGTATTGTTAGTGATTTTGATTTATCTGTTATTCTATTAAATTATCTAGATATGATTTTTCATTATTGAATCTACTTTAGGATACACATTGTACTTATGTTATTGAGCTAACTTTTTAATTGCCAACGGAGCGGGTTTGATAACTCGTGTGACTTGAGTTTGTCGGAATGCTGGTCCTGATTCGAACACCTTACTTGTGAAGAATATGAAAGAAAGCAGAGGTTTGTAAGTAAGTTACATGGGGGCATTAACTGGGTGAGTAGTTTGAGTTCTAGCCTTCTAATTGAATGTTATTTCCATAGTGGATAGTTAGGTGATCTAGTGGACTGATGGTTTTCCTGTTAGGTTATTATTGTAATCTAAGTTGTTTCTACCTAAAAATCTCATGTATTATTTTATTTTTCATATTGGTTTGTTTACACGTGATTGCATGTTTAGGTATTTGTAAAAAAAATAATTTATTATATTTATGCTAATTATTTGTTCACCCACCTCTAGCTAATTAGATCTGTAACTAAATAAACTTTTAGGGGGTTTATGGAGGAAGTGTGTATGTCCCTAAACACCATCTAATAAGATCACACTAGTACCCTTTTCCCACCTCTCTATGAAGACCCACCCACGACTAACAACCCCCAACCACCGAAAGACCCACCTTCATTAACACACCACAGCTAGCAAAAACCTGATCATAAAACACCCTTTAAATCTTGAATTATATATATATATTGTTTTACCATTTTGTTAAGCATGTGTAACCAAAAAGATAAAATGGAAGAAACTTAATTGATTATTTTCAAGAAAAAACTATAGTGTTACATTATTAATATATTTTTTATTTTTATTTTTTTCGTTGGAGCTAATTATCAAATTTTGGCATGGTTATAAGCTACAATTGGAACATCGAGTACAATATCATGCTATTTTTATGTAGTGATCTACGTCTCTATATTTGTTACATAAAACATTTGTATGGAAGGAAATTAAGAACTACGTAGGGAATCACCCCTATAAATTAAGAGTACAAGGTCGGTACTTTGGATAGAATCACACGAGAATATTGCCACTATTGTCATTTTTAAATGTTGGATTGTGAAGCATCCATCATTTTATGGCTTTGTACCAAAGTAAAAAATCATTTCATTGCTCTTTATTTGCGAGTGAATCAGGATTTAAAGGGTGTTTTATGATCAAGTTTTCACTAATTGGGATGTGTTGATGAGATTGGATCGATTAGGATGGGTGACTGAGGGTTGTTACTCGAGAGTGTGTGTCCGTAAAGGGGGGGAAAGGGTATGAGTGTGATCTAATTTGGGGAGTATTTAGGGATTTAGATACATCAATCGTTAACTCTCATTAAAAATTAATACAGGTGGTATATTTATCACATATGCAAAATTTGATGGTATAAAATAACAAATGAAAATTCAACGGTATATTTGTAACAGCTTTCAAAACTTGATTGTATAAAAATCTATTTACTCTTTAATTTATTGGTTGGGTTGGAGTGAATGGGCTTTTTGGTTAAGACATTTTTATTGCAATTTGATCTTTAAATTTTGATTAGGCTTTTTACTTATATACCTTCTTCTATTTTTCCATATAACTCAAAGAAAAAGTTTGAAGTATTATTTAATTATAGAATATATATTAATTTTTTAAAAATTACAAATTAAGTTTTTTGAAATTTTTTAGAATGGCTATAACCCCTCCTAGTCCTCTCTATTGGTCCGCCTATAGCGTAAGATATATCTTAATTTTGCATCATCATCGTCTCCTTGACATGGCTTATTTACTTTAATAAAAACAATTATTTTTTCTTTGATCACATTTGGTGGCATAAGTACCTTATTTTCATTGTTCTCTTTCTTGCTTTATTGAATTGGTATTCTATCATTCTTCTCCATTACAATGTTGCCACTCTCAAGTTCAATGGGCCAACTTTTACTAACCTCTAATCATGTTGGATCATCCTCACTCGTTCTTTCAACATTTGTATTTTCATGCTTCATCTCTTTCTCTTTGTCGAGTGATTGCTCTTTTTCATCCTAATCTTCTATGTTTTCTTCATCTTTTTTGTCTTCCTCTTCTTCATCCTCCTCATTCTCTTCTTTTTTGAACTCATAGAATATATAGTGTATGATAAAAAAAATTCTAAATCTTTATTTTTAGCCACTTTTGCAACGATGTCTAATGCTTCTCTCGGTATCATCACTTCTTAAATTTTTAGAATCGATATGAGGCTTTTTACCAAGTCTAAAGCTTTATTGGCTTTGCACTTTCAATTATGATATGCTTTTACACCTTCTTTTAGTGAGGACGTGGTCTCATTGTTGTAAGTGAATAATCTTGATATGTCTAAATTAGACTATTTAATATTTAATCTTATTTTTTTAATTCTTTTAAAAAATTAAATATACCGATCTAAATATAATGCAAATAAGGGTTATTGCTCACATAGAATTAAGAAAATTTAATTATTAATTATTAATTTAAAAATCAAATCCTAAAATATCACAAATAGGGTTTTTAAATATTTTCACAGAAAAATAAAATAACATAAAAGGATAAAAAAATAGTAAAAAGTACAATTTTTTTGGATTAATAAAAAAAACATGTGATTATTGGATTATTTTTACAACTAGATTAGAATTAAATTTATCATGTCACGATCAATTCAATTTTTAAATCCTAAATTTATTATATAACTTTAAGATTCCTTTTTGTTTTTCACAATTTTAGTTTTAGAAATTTAAGTTCTCCTAAAATTTCATATTTTTTCTTACTTTGTAATTGATTAACAACTTGGTAATTCGTCAATCTAATTCATGAATAACTTGAAATTATGATTACTAGATTTAATTCATTTGTTATATTATAATAAAAAAAATAATAACTAAATTAGATGAAATTGAAATCGTTAATAATTTCTAACATAAGTAATTATTTTCAATTGTAATAAAAATTACAACTTATTACTTCAATTACAAAAATTAGCAATTTCATATAAACTTCATAATCTAGCAATAAACAAAAATAAATATCAAAATAATTATACACCTAATTCAATAATTAACATGCATTAGCACTTAAACATAAAATTAAACACATCAATAAATTAATAATTGAAACATTATTCAAATAATAACATAATTCATATTAAATCATAATTTAGGGTTTGGAATTATACATATTCATAATGAATTATTTAATTAGACATAAAATTCAATACATACAAAAAAAATACAATTCATAATTATAAAAAGGAAGATAATCTTATTTTTTTAATAAGAAAGTAAAGCGAAATCAATTAGATGTATGAGTTTCTAAATTTGTTCTTATATTTCTCTTCAAAAGTTCTTCAACATGCTTCAAATAATTTTTTTAAATTCTTCTCATTATTTCCTTCAAAATAGATATTTTATAAGTATTTATATGGATTTAAATTGAATTTTATACTCATATTAAGTTAGGACTGCTAAAAGAAGTCAAATGGATGCTTCTTAGCATACCACGTGTCAAATTTGGAACAATGCGTGAACAATGCAAATAACGCGACATATTAGATTGAAGTGGATAACGACCAAACAACACATGTTTTGGCACACTTCTAGTGGAACAAATCAATGGTTAGGGGCTTCTTTGCTAAGTAAACCCACGGTCTGTCTAAGTACATTCACATCTCGTTCTAAGTGCATTCAACTATCAAATAAAATTAATTAAAAAGCCATAAAAAATTCTAAAAATTCAGATTTTATCATAAAATATAAAACAAACAAATGTAACAAATAGGAACAATATAATAAGCATAAATATGGAGGAATTAATAAAAAAAATATTTATAAATTATCACTTATCAAATCTCATAAAAACATTTCCATTAAAAATATGCTACCCATATTCACACTAACTTTAATAGTTATAGCCACCTATAAATTTTTCTCCAAATTTTATAAAGTTTAAAATTATAACTTGAAGTAACTTTTTCAAAAAACTAAAAAACTAACCAACTTGACAATCCTCGTAGATTGTGTTAGAGCATAGTATGATTTGAGTCAATCTTTACTCTATGCAGATATTAACTACTTTTGAAAAGCCAACCGTTACACTTTACATGTGATACTCCTCGATCACTTTGCTTTGTCTTAGATCGTCTTGCACTCTCAACGCCATCTTCTATGATTACTTGCTTGCTTCTAATAGTAGTCCTCTTCGACCATTTATTTTTCAGTCTTGGATCATTCCACTTTATACGAAATCATTGAGTTGAAAGTAAAATACTTTAATAAATTAATATTACACTAATATTAAATAATACTAACACTTATAGTATACTTAACATCGTGTTAATACATATATTATCTCACTTATGCTCTTTAACTCATACTTAATAAGCTAATTACCTTGCATATATATACAAACTTGACTAGCCATCTTAATCTTAATCGCATTCTAGGACATTTTACACAAATTGAAACACACACGTACATTTTAATACATGATTCCCAAGATATTAATTATGACTTTTTTAAATAGGATTATTCTCGATCAATGTTACTAGAATAATTAATACGGAAGACTCTAGAAAAGTGAATAGATTTGGTGATGTTACTAGAATAATTAATACGGAAGACTCTAGAAAGGTGAATAGATTTGGTGATGTTATTATTATTAATTAGATTTGTAATAGGAAAAAGTGCTTCGTAATTTCATTAGCCCAAATAAAATATTTACACAAATATGTTAATCAGCAAAAATATAAAATATATTTATGCGGAAGAGAATATTAAATAATTGAAATAAGTTAAGAATAAAATAAAAAAAAAACAAAAAAAAGACATTCTGATTCTAATTCATAATAATAATAAAAGATTACATATGTGTATTTATAGCGATAAAATACTAAAATCTTAATCCTAATAAGGAAACATAATAGTAATTATCTAATATCTTAATTATAATAATATTAAATATCTAATATTTTAATTCCTCCTTATGCATCATTTTTTTGATGACTTTAATCTTAATTGAAATTGTAAACCACATGTAGTAAAAAGTCCTTAAGATTGTAGGATAACACATAAAATCCTTTACATATAGAAAGCAACAAAAGATGCTATCCATAGGTTAAATAACAATAAAACCACACATAACAAACAAGTGGTGGAGTATTGATGATAAAGTGAAGTAAAACCATACTGAAAAAAGTTTCCTGAAAATAGGAATAGTTAGCAGGGTAAGAATCTAACAAATCAAATCAAAGTTAACATAAGTTGCTATCACCACATGTGAAAGGAAGACATATTCTAATTCTCTCCTTTAAGGTAGAGTCTAAATATCAAACATAATTAACTTAAATAAAAAGATATAAAAAAAATCTTCTAATAATAAAGCCCTTATAGTATAAATAAAGTTCCAATTCTATCCTGTTTTAAATGATAATTATAATTAATCAAATATAAACGTATAATAAAAAAAATCTTCGATTAATTAAATAATAACCTCAATTAATACTTATAATACACATAATAACAACCACAAAACACTCAAATAAATCAGATCTTATAACAGTAAAATTGAACTAAACCATAGAAAAACTATCAAACATCGTCATAGAATGAGCAAAGTGCTCGATAAAAGACGACAAAACAAAAAATTTCTCTGTCATCAAATAATCTCATAGTATCTAAATAAACAATCAGTACAAAACCCTATCAATCTAAAAATAAAAATATTAAATCACTTATTGCAAATGAAGATCAGCTCTACGATAAGAACTTGTATACACAATTTATACCTCTTTACTAACACACTTATGAATCTATAGCAATTGGGAGAAAAAACACCAAGAAAAACCCAAATATCAAACAATATCATAAATACTAAAATAATTAGTCCAAATATCAAAGAAGCCCAATATACATCAGAACCATGGCCCGATAGGAATCATAGGCTTTAACTCAATAAGTCCAGTAATATCAGCGAAAATTTTCAAGGCAATTTGAAAGTAGTAACTATCAAACTGTCACTTGGACGAAAAAGGGCTGGAGTTTATCGTAAAATGTGGCAGCGTAGGGAGTAGGTGGCGTTGACGATCACAAATCTGCAGAAGGGCACCATTGGCGCTGTAAAAAAAAAAAGAGAACGATGGCTGCAAAGAGAGAAGCAGTGGATATTGTTGTATAGCTCCGAGCAAATTAGAAAAGTTTCACGTTGATTAGGAATGAAGATGAATATTATATTTTGGGCTATAAATAGTCATCCTCCACCATTTGTAAGTATTCCAAAATTTGTAAATCTTTCTCTCTTTTGTAAGGGTAATTGATTAGTTCAATTTTGTCAAATTAGTTATAATTTTAGAGTTCATCCATTTGGAGATAGAAGAAGTGGTCAACAACACTCGAGTCAGAGTCAATATTTTAAGAAGGTACTACAATATTTTGGTATGAATGAAGAGACAAAACCTATAAGTACTCCGCTTGTTCCTCAATTCAATCTTAATGCTCAATTATCTCCTAAGAATGATGCAGAATGGGAATCCATGGAAAATGTACAGTATGTAAATGCGATTGCTAGCTTAATGTATGCAATGGTGTTTACAAGACCTGACATTTCATATGCGGTTAATGTTGTAAGCAGGTACATGCATAATCCTGGTAAAGGACATTAGTTGGCTGTAAAATGGATTATACGGTATATTCTAAATATAGTAAATGTTGGTTTAGTATTTCAACAAGATAATACCGTTGGTCAATGTGTAGTTGGATATTGTGATTCTGACTATGCAGGAGATTTAGATAAGCGTCGGTCAACTACTAATTATGTGTTTATTCTTGCTAGAGCACCAATCAGTTGGAAGTCTACCTTGTAGTCCACAGTTGCTTTGTCTACTATAGAGGCAGAGTATATGAAAGTTACAGAGGCTGTAAAGAAAGCTATTTGGTTACGAGGTTTGCTTAAAGACTTGGGAATTGGTCAAAAACATATTAAGGTGTTTTGTGACAGTTAGAGTGTTATTCATTTAGCAAAGAACCAAGTCTACCATGCACATACAAAGCACATTGACGTTCTTTATCATTTCGTGCTAGAGGTTATTGAAGAAGGTGGAATACTAGTTTAGAAGATCAATACTATAGAGAATCTCGCATATATGATGACCGAGGTGGTAACAGCAATCAAGTTCAAACATTGTCTGGACTTGATTAACATCCTATAAATTTAAATTGGCACTAACGTCGCTCATCTAGTGATTAAAGAAATCATTTGAGAATTACTAAGTCATTAAGGTGGAGATTTTTTGTATAGCTCCTTAATGAGAAAATTGGAAAAGTCCCACATTGGTTAGGAATGAAGATGAAGTTATATTTTGGGCTATAAATAAAGCCATCATCCACCATTTGTAAGCCTTCCAAAATTTGTAAATCTTCCTCTCTTTTGTAAGGGTAATTGATTAGCTCAATTTTTCCAAATTAGTTGTAGTTTTGGAGTTCATCCATTTAGAGATAGAAGAAGTGGTCAATAACACCCGAGAATCTAGATAACATTTATATCGAACCTCATTAAATTTCTAGTGTTTTTATTTTTTCTATTTTAATATTTCTGCTTCAATATCTGCTTTCGTTTATTTTAGTATTATATTTCCAATAGCATTATTTTGTCGGGTTAGTTTGAGTTCTATTCATTTAAATCATAAGTGAATAGTAACTACTTAGAATAGGTAAAATATACCCGATTTTCCCAATAGATGCCGTCGGTGCAAGGTCGGTCTAGTTTCGTAGTTGAATCTGGGTTTGTGACGACTCTTCTTGCTAAATATGCTAAGTGAATGTGGGATCTTGGTTCTGACTTGCTAGAGATGGTGAAAGTGATGACTGGGCTCACGATGGTTGGGTTGACGTTTGGAATTCGTGATGGTTCAAAAATAGAACTGGCGGTACTGTTGTGAAGAAAGAGAAATGAGCAGAGTAATGCCAGAAAAGGTTGCAACAGTGTTGGTTAGAAAGGCGATTTAGATTAGGTATAATAACACCAGCGAAGATAATGCAAAATACAATTGTCGAAAGTGGGAACTGGCTCGTGATGATTGGAGCGACGTCGACTGGTAGAGTCCCTTGGCTAGCGGTTGAAACACTCTAGGTAGCAGTGGTTAAGAAGTTAACTATAAAATTAGAAAAAAAATATTTTAATTTTCGTTCATAATAATACTAAAATATTACATATCTATTTATATAGATAAAATATTAAAATTTTAATCCTAATAAAAAAATTATTTAATATTTTAATTATAATAAAAAAATAATTATTTAATATTTTAATTATAATAATATTAAATATCTAATATTTTAATTTAATCCTACTTAATGAATGATAATAAATATAAATATTTAAATAATAATAATAATAATAAATAAATATCTAAAAATAAATGTACATTTTAATTCCTTATTAAATTAGATCATAGATATCACACATGTTTAATTTGGATAATAATGTATGAAAAGAACTTAATGTAATAACATGAGTTATAATATCACTCAATTGATTAACATCATCATTTAAATTGTATTTGATAAAGTTTCTATCAAGTTCAATGTGCTTAGTTTGGCCATGTTGTATTTGATTATTTACAATTAAAATTGTTACAGTATTATCATATAATAAAATCATAGACTCCTTAGGACCAGAACCAAATTTATTTGACAAAATCTTTAACCAAAAAATCTTCATAAATCGTGAAAAGGAGCGCGATACTTGGATTTTGTGCTGGACAATGATATCATGTTATGTTTCTTACTCATTCAAGTTACCAAAATTCCTCAAATAAATGTAAGATACCATGAAGTAGACTTTCTATCCATTTCATAACATGTAAAGTTAGAGTCAGTGTAACTCGTCATGTGTAGATGTATATGTTTCAAGAATAAAATATCCTTGCTTAGGGAGGACTTCAAATAGACCAAAATTCAATTCATAGCTTCCATATGCTTGTCACTTGGATTATGTATGATTTGATTTACCACACTAACAATATAGTATAAATTAGGTTGAGTATAAATCAAGGAAATTAGTTTTCTTACTAATTTTTGATATCTTCCTTCATTAATTGAAATCTGATCAGAATAAATAGTTAAATTGTGATTCACCTGAATAGGTGTGTCTATAGTAGTACAAGTAAAATTATTAGTTTCAATAAAGAGATCTAGTATATATTTTTGTGAGAGAAAAAGAGTATTTGCTTAGATTTAGAAACTTTGATTTTAAAGAAATATTTTAGATTTTGTAGATCTTTCATTTCAAATTCTTTTGGCAAGTAACAATGTAATCTTTCTATCTTACCAATATTATTACATGTAACATTCATATCATCAACATAAACCAACAATAGGGTAATATCATCACCATTTTTTCATAGAAAAGAGTATGATCTACCTAGGCTTGTTTAAAACCATATTCATTCATTGCTTAGCTCAACTTATCAAACCATGCCCTAGGTGATTCAACCCCTACAAAGCTTTCTTCATCCTACACACCTTTCCATCTTTAGTTCCATATACACCTCCTCTGATAGTTCTCCATAGAGAATTGTATTCTTTACATCAAATTGAAGTAATTGCCAACCTAGATTCATAGTAATAGAAAGTATAATTTGAACATTTCTCATCTCGGCTACAGGAGAAAATATTTCTTGATAGTCAATCCTATAAGTTTGAGCATATCTATTAGCCACTACTCTGGCCTTGTTTCTTTCCCATGTTCCATTGGAATGAAACTTGATAGTGAATACCCACCTACAACCCACAATTTTCTTCCCCTTTGATAATTCGACCAACTCTCAAGTACAATTCTTATGGAGGGCATTCCTTTCTTTTAACATAGCAGCTTTCCACTTTGGATCATCAAGAACCTCCTGAAAATGTCTAGATAGGTACAAAAAAAATCTGAACTGCAAAGACTAAGTAAGTTTTAGACAAACAATGACAATAGATAAAAGCCAAATATGGGATAAACAATATTATATGAATGCTTAAAAAACCTAACTTATTAGGCTATTTACGAGTTCCAAGAGGATACTTCATTTCTTAATCATTAACCAGTGAATTTAAGCAATAGGTGTTGACATAACAGGATTAGAAGGTATTTCAGAAGCAAAGATATTATTAGTAGAAGATAAAGGATGAACATGCACCTTATTGTAAATCTCGAAATATTTATTTGAATGCATGGTATTATCATAAAGAAAAGCATCAGAGTTTGGAGATGAGGCTATAGTAATAACGTCCTTATTTTTCCTACTAAATTGTAGGTGAAACATATGAGGTTCCTTAATTAGTTTTTCATTTTCAAGTTTGGGAGAAGAAGAGTCATCTTCCTTATCAGAAATCCCCAACTTTTTTTTCTCAAACCATAATTTATTCTCATCCTTAATTGATAAGAGCTAAATTATTGCATTTTTGTTATGATTTAAATGATGATATTTGTGTGAAAATTGTGTTTATTTGATTATTTAATCCACAAATGTCATTTCATGGGTATTTCGTGTTTAAAGTGCAATTTCAGGTAAAATCATGATTTTGGAGAAGTTAGGGACAAAGTACAATGATAGGGATTGAATGAAAATGAAAAGAGAACAAAATTTCAAAATTTGGAATTTCGCCGCCGGCGAAAACCTTACGGAGAAAATGTTGAAAATCATGCAGGGAGCACGGATTATGGCCAAGTGAATCTCGCCGCCGGCCAAAGCATCTCGCCACCGGCTAAAATCCTGGCGAAAATCTTCCCGAGAGCACAAATTTTGGTAAACTAATCTCGCCGCCGGCCAAATAATTCTCGCCGCCGGCCAAAGAATCTTGCCGCCGGCCACATTATGTTGGCCGCTGGCCAAAGTATCTCGCCGCTGGCCACATTATTTTGGCCACCGGCCAAAATCCAAAAACCCAAAATTTAGTTTTCCAGAAATCTCGCCGCGGCGAGAATAATGTCGCCGCCGGCGAGTTTCATCCGAAAACACATTTTTTATGTTGTTTTGTTCCAAAATTGCCCCCCAAACCCTAGATCTATATATACATTATGATGGAAAAGAGGGGGACGGCAGAGAGAGCAGATCTAAGTTATTTTTGGAGGATAAAAGGAAATTTTGGAGAGAAAGGTTGGAGAAGCTTGAAGGATCATCACAATTGTTGCTACAAAGTCTTCATCTTCAAGAGTTCTTCATCTCTTCTCCTTAGCTTTTATTTTCTGCAGTTTATTCAGATTGTTTGTTCATGGATTCAATTGAGAATATGTTTGCTCTTAATTTCGTTATGAACTAATTCATTTTTGCTAAGGCTATGATGTAGTTGAATCAAGAAAATCTGATTTCTTGTGTTATCGTTATATGAATTCAATGTTTTCAAGTTGAGTATTTATTTCCATGCTTAATGCTTTTAAATTTCTGATCAAGATTTAAATGATTTGTTTCATTATATTGAGACCGAGAGGAGATGTGTAATGAATGCTTCTTGTGATAAATACCGTATGTTGAATGCGAGTTTGACACCTAATGCATGATGTATGTGGTTATTCTAGAAATTCCATAAATCGTAATGTGCTTATTTGTGATTAAATCTTCATAAAAATATAGTCGGTTTTCATAGATAAGTAATTCTAATATAACTTGAGAGAGAGTATTAGATAATTTTGGGTTTTTCAACCATCACTTTTAGCTTTGATTCCCATATAACATGACTTGAAATCGGATTGAATTGATTTAGCGAATTCAAATGCCTTAGCGTTTTTAATCATTTGTGAACAACATTAAATTTTGTTATTTGCGTTTAGTTTTATGTTAATTTTCTTTTAAAACAATTTCCACAATTCGGTTTTCAAATAAAATTAGAGTTAGTCAATTTCGGTACTTAGTAACGCCATTCCTTGTGGGTTCGATATCCGTACTTTTTGTACACTTTATTACTTGAACGATTCGCACACTTGCGAAAATAAGCATCAAGTTTTTGGCGCCGTTGCCGGGGAATGGTTTGATTTTATTAATATCGATACTACCTAATCTTAATTTTAATTTGAAGTTAATTTGCTTTATCTTTCTTTCATTTTTAATTTTGTTTATTTTACTATTATATTTTATTTATCATAAAAAAAAGAAGGGTAACTTTGTGTTGTTTTTGTGCTAGTTGATTTTCTGGTTGTAGGATTTTTGTATGAGACGTACAAGAAGCCTTAACCTACTTCCATTTGATCCGGAGATTGATAAAACATATAGGCGTCTAAACCGAGAGAGAAGACGTTCAACTTCAGCTCCTAATAGACAATCAGCCATGGATCCACCATTTGTTGAAGGAGGTGGAAATCGTAGAGCTTTGAGGGATTATGCTGCGCCTAATGTTGCTGGGACTACTTCGGGTATAAGGAGGCCAACTATTCAAGCCAATAACTTTGAGATAAAACCATCCTTTATCCAAATGGTTCAATCAAATCAGTTTGGGGGGATGTCAAAGGATGATACAAATGCACATATTGCTTACTTTCTGGAGGTGTGTGATCTTTACAAGATAAATGATGTGTCTGAAGATGCTATAAGATTGAGGGTTTTTCCTTTTTCACTTCGGGATAAAGCCAAGGAGTGGCTAAACTCATTACCACCGGGATCAATTACGACATGGAATGAATTGGTTCAAAAATTCTTGTCCAAGTTCTTTCCTCCGGCTAAGACGGAAAAATTGAGGAATGAAATCACATCTTTTACACAATATGACCAAGAATCATTGTATGAAGCTTGGGAAAGATTCAAAGAAATGTTGAGGAAATGCCCACATCATGGTATACCAATTTGGCTGCAAGTCTCTACATTTTATAATGGGTTGGTTTCAAACTATCGTGCAATGATTAATGCTGCAGCTGG
Source organism: Hippophae tibetana (assembly GCA_037013495.1). Taxonomy (NCBI): domain Eukaryota; kingdom Viridiplantae; phylum Streptophyta; class Magnoliopsida; order Rosales; family Elaeagnaceae; genus Hippophae; species Hippophae tibetana. Next base: position 19,651,744 of record CM072811.1, on the reverse strand, counting down.
AGGGTCTTTAATGGGACAAACACCGGAGGATGCTCATGAGTTGTTAGAGATTATGGCAGAAAACAACAATCAGTGGCATTCAGAGCGGGTAATTGCAAAAAGACCAGCAGCAGTGCATGAAATTGATTCAGTGAATGCTTTGTCGGCTCAAGTTGCTGTTCTTTCAAGAAAAATGGATTCTTTGTCCTCCAAATTCGAATCCAAACCAACTACACAATGTGATTTATGTGGTGGAAATCATGCTAGTATCGAGTGCCAAGTTGGAAATCCATTTGCTTCACCAAATGGTGAGCAAGCAAATTATGTTTCAAATTTCCAAAAACCTCAACATAACCCATACTCAAACACCTACAATCCAGGTTGGAGAAATCATCCAAATTTGTCATGGCGAAATAACCAAGGGGGATTCAAACCGTCATCATCTTCCTACCAACCCCAAGAGAAAAAACAAACAAATTTGGAAGAAATTTTAGGAAAGTTCATTGAGGAGACAAGAGCAAATTTCAGAAATCAAGAGGCAATCAACAGGGACATCCAAAACCAACTGGGGCAGCTTTCAAACCAGATTGCAGAAAGGTCTCAAGGATCGCTGCCTAGTGACACAATAAATCCCACAGAGCATGTAAAGGCTATCACATTGAGAAGTGGTAAAGAACTTGAGAATCAGAGGAAATCGGAGAAAAAGATGGAAGAATCTAAAGAAAAGCCATCAAGATCCCAAGATATTCAACCTTCCCCATATGCAAAATATGAGCCTCCTATCCCATATCCTCAACGATTGAATAAGAAAAAGCTTGATAATCAATTTGATAAATTTCTGGATATTTTTAAGAAATTGCATATTAACATTCCTTTTGCAGAGATGTTGGAACAAATGCCCAAGTATGCAAAATTCATGAAGGAAATTTTATCAAAGAAGAGGAGGTTGGGAGATAATGAAACTGTCATGCTAAATGAGGAGTGCAGTGTAGTTCTTCAAAGAAAACTACCACAGAAATTGAAAGACCCAGAGAGTTTTACTATACCTTGTACTATAGGAAGTTGTAATTTTGATAAATTCCTATGTGATTTAGGAGCAAGCATTAATTTGATGCCACTTTCAGTTTTTAGGAAACTAGGCCTTGGAGAAGTGAAGCCCACTTCAATCTCTTTACAATTAGCGGATCGATCGGTGAAATATCCTCTAGGGGTAATTGAGGATGTTTTAATTAAAGTGGGGAAGTTTATTTTCCCTGTAGATTTCGTGGTGCTTGACATGGAGGAAGATAGAGAGATACCGTTGATATTGGGGAGACCGTTCCTTGCAACTGGAAGAACATTGATTGATGTTCAGCCAGGAAAACTCATTCTACGGGTGCAAGATGAACAAGTAACTTTTGATGTTTTTGAAGAAACAAAATTTCCAAGTGATGTACATTCTTGTTTTCAAATTAACACTCTTGACAGGTTAATCTCGGAAACTTTTGAGGAGAGAACTTCATTGCTACCACTAGAAGCTTGCCTTGTGAAATCTGCAACAATTGAGGAGGAAGATGAGGGGACGAGACAATGTTCTAAATTACTAGCAGCACCTAATGAACATTTATGCAGTGATGAAACATTTAAGGAGTTGGGAACAAATGAAACTCCAACCTCAGTGGTAAAGAATGGAGCCAACAAGATTGAGTTAAAGCCAATGCCATCCCATCTAAGAAAAAAAAAGAAAAAAAAATCTTACGTTCACCACTGGCGAGGGCAGTTTCACCGCTGGCGGAAAGGAGATCTCTCTTTCCTTTCTTACATTGAGGACAATGTAAGGTTTTGGTTGGGGGTGCAGTAAACGGTAAATCGTTTCTTCCCTTCATTTTTATTAGTTTTGTTTGTGTTTTTATTTGTGTTTAATTTTGATTTTCCATTTATTTTTCTGCATTTTGATTTAATTTCTTTTATTTGTTTATTGTATTATTTCTATTTTTATTTTTATTTTATTTTATTTGCATTTTACTTATTTTAATTTGCACGTTGATGATAATAATGTGATTGTGATAACAAGTAGCTATTAGAAGACATTAAATTTTGCTTCGGTTTAAAGAGAATTTCAAATGTTGATTTTACCTAGTTGGCGACTCTTTTGGTATGTGGTATGATTTGGTTGATTAGTCTAAATGCTTAGAGAAGTCTTATGTGCGAATTTTTCATGAATATTTTTGTGATCTCAACAAACTCTAGAACTCATTTGAAAACCTCTTGAGGCGAAATAATTTGGAATTGCACTGTTTAGGATATGATGTAGGCCATTTTTGGATCGATTGTGTCATTTTAAGCCTACCTTGTTATCCTTATATCACTAGTTACCTCTTTGAGCCTATTTAAATATATTGTTAGCCTTACTTTTCTTTCTTTTTGCCTTATATAACCTACCTTCTATTGAGCCGAAAATATATATATATATATAATTCCTACCTTATTTGTTAAGAGCAATTAATTTTGAACACAAACTTTTCAAGAGCAATTGGAGTAAGGATGGAATAAAAAAAATAAAATAAAATAATAATTCTTTCACATATATTGGAAGAAATTGGTTGGGGGTTGTGTTTCAAAAAAAAAAAAGAGAGAGAGAAAAAAAAGGCCTTCACACTCTAGTAAATAAAAGAGTATTAGTGATTGATATACTGAGGTAAAAAAAAATTGAGGAAGAAGTTGGTTTATCTTTGGAAAAATGGGTTATGATCGGAAGAAACAATTTGGGTTAAATGGTGTTACTCTTTTACTTAATTGGTTGTGTTTAATCTAATAAGTGCTATTATTTGTATTTTGACACTTCCCGTTCTTTCTTAACCAAATACCTAAGCCTAACATTACAAGCCTCATAAAGTCCTATTGATCTGAAGTGGTGTATTTTTCCTTCATTGGTGGAGAGAGGTTTGAAAAGTGAGCCTATGGAGTTTGAGATTTCACCTTTTTGTTTGTGGATGTTATGCATAATATTATCCGGGCATTATGGCTATTGGTTTGTGGTTTGATGGATGTTTAAGACTCAAAAACAAAAGTGAAATTTTCATTTGAGATTTCTTAAAGCTTAGGTGACATTTAATTATTCTATATGTTGGGTGTTATTTACAATTTTTGAGACATTTGTGCAAATTATTTGTTATGTGATTTTATTGTTTTAAGTTAGGATAGTTATAGGTATCATCACTGGAAGCCCTCAAGAGACTACAACTCATCCTACTAGGGCCGCCTAGGGGTTTAAAGGCTTATTGCATACGCTTAATGCAATGTTGTAAATAGAATAAATTTCCTTTGAATTTTTCTTTTAATGTTTCTTTTAATGTCTCCTTTTAAATTATTCATAGATCACTTTTCTTGCTAGAGACTAGCAAGAAACTGGTTGGGGGTTGTTGATAAGAGCTAAATTATTGCATTTTTGTTATGATTTAAATGATGATATTTGTGTGAAAATTGTGTTTATTTGATTATTTAATCCACAAATGTCATTTCACGGGTATTTCGTGTTTAAAGTGCAATTTCAGGTAAAATCATAATTTTGGAGAAGTTAGGGACAAAGTACAATGATCGGGATTGAATGAAAATGAAAAGAGAACAAAATTTCAAAATTTGGAATTTCGCCGCCGGCGAGAGTATTCTCGCCGCCGGCGAAAACCTTACGGAGAAAATGTTGAAAATCATGCAGGGAGCACGGATTATGGCCAAGTGAATCTCGCCACCGGCCAAAGTATCTCGCCGCCGGCCAAAGCATCTCGCCGCCGGCTAAAATCCTGGCGAAAATCTTCCCGAGAGCACAAATTTTGGTAAACTAATCTCGCCACCGGCCAAATAATTCTCGCCGCCGGCCAAAGAATCTTGCTGCCGGCCACATTATGTTGGCCGCCAGCCACATTATTTTGGCCGCCGGCCAAAATCCAAAAACCCAAAATTTAGTTTTCCAGAAGACTCGCCGCGGCGAGAATAATGTCGCCGCCGGCGAGTTTCATCCGAAAACACATTTTTTATGTTGTTTTGTTCCAAAATTTCCCCCCAAACCCTAGATCTATATATACATTATGATGGAAAAGAGGGGGGCGGCAGAGAGAGCAGATCTAAGTTATTTTTGGAGGAGAAAAAGAAATTTTGGAGAGAAAGGTTGGAGAAGCTTGAAGGATCATCACAATTGTTGCTACAAAGTCTTCATCTTCAAGAGTTCTTCATCTCTTCTCCTTAGCTTTTATTTTCTGCAGTTTATTCAGATTGTTTGTTCATGGATTCAATTGAGAATATGTTTGTTCTTAATTTCGTTATGAACTAATTCATTTTTGCTAAGGCTATGATGTAGTTGAATCAAGAAAATCTGATTTCTTGTGTTATCGTTATATGAATTCATTGTTTTCAAGTTGAGTATTTATTTCCATGCTTAATGCTTTTAAATTTCTGATCAAGATTTAAATGATTTGTTGCATTATATTGAGACCGAGAGGAGATGTGTAATGAATGCTTCTTGTGATAAATACCGTATGTTGAATGCGAGTTTGACACCTAATGCATGATGTATGTGGTTATTCTAGAAATTCCAAAAATCGTAATGTGCTTATTTGTGATTAAATCTTCATAGAAATATAGTCGGTTTTCATAGATAAGTAATTCTAATATAACTTGAGAGAGAGTATTAGATAATTTTGGGTTTTTCAACCATCACTTTTAGCTTTGATTCTCATATAACATGACTTGAAATCGGATTGAATTGATTTAGCGAATTCAAATTCCTTAGCGTTTTTAATCATTTGTGAACAACATTAAATTTTGTTATTTGCGTTTAGTTTTATGTTAATTTGCTTTTAAAACAATTTCCACAATTCGGTTTTCAAATAAAATTAGGGTTAGTCAATTTCGGTACTTAGTAACACCATTCCTTGTGGGTTCGATATCCGTACTTTTTGTACACTTTATTACTTGAACGATTTGTACACTTGCGAAAATAAGCATCATTAATATTAATCTCCCCCTAAAGAGGAGTCAAAGAGACAACGTTGGAGAAATAAGATTCATATTCATAGAATTGAACATCCAGGGACATAAAATATTTATGGGTAAGTGGGTGAAAACACTTATACCCTTTTTATGAGTGTTAAAGTACCCCAAAAAACACACTTAAAAGCAAGAGGATCGAATTTGTCCTAATGAAATACATGTGCATGAACATAACAGACACAACAAACACCTTAGGAAAAATATTAAATTCATATGATAAAGTACAAAAAAGAGATAATTTTCTCAAAGGAATCTAAGAGTCAAGAATACGAGCAGGCATTTGGTTTATAAGAAAAGTAGCAGTCATGGCAGCATTAAACTTGAAAATTCATTAGCCTAGAAATTTTTAGGAATGCATATAGTAAAGCATAGGGCGTGCTCCACCTCAAGAAGGTGTATAAACACATATTATCTTGTGAATGATGCCATGATTTTTAAAAAATATAGTAAGAAACTGATTTAGAAACTCATGACCATTATCCAAATGAAAAACTTTAGCCGGTACATGAAATTATGTGACAATCATTTTATAAAATTGAGGAAAAAATTGTGTAACATCACCGTTAGATTTCAATAAATAAATAAGTGACTTGAGTGTAATCATTAATAAAGTATACAAAATATTTATGACCAGAAGTACTGAGAGTAGAGAAAGTATCCCACACATTAGTATAGACACAAGGAAAAAAATAGGCCTTTATTAGAACTAATTTTAAAAGTAGTCTAATTATTTTTGGCAAAGATGCATTATTCACAAATTAAAGTATAAACAAAAATATTATAAAATAGTTTAGGAAATAAATGTTCCAAATAAGTAAATGATGGATGTCTTAGACGATAATGTCATAACATAATTCTTGACTTATCACTTTCTCTATTGATGAGTGCTTAAAAAGCACTAAAATTACCATGATTTAATGTATTTTAATTGATTAAATAGATTTATATTTATATGATTTTATCATATTTTTATATAAATTTTTCTTTTCAGAATCATAGGTATTTTTATTTTATTTTTCAGGTATTTTAGTTCAAAAATAACTTAAAGACTCAAAGAAGAAAAAACACTAGAGGTAATACATCACAAATATATTGAGAAAATAAATGAGAAAAAGTCAAAAAAATGGAAAAATTGAACAAAATGGGTCAAAAATGTCAAAATTGAGTGCGCAACCGCCCATGGTGTCGATTCCCACATTCAACAGTGCGCGTACTATCCGAATCACGCCGAGTCTCGCGCGCAGCATCATGCCTGCCCATACCATGCCATGCACGCACCTGCACACTCCTCTCCATATCCTGCGCACGCTCGGGTGCACCAGCCGCCCATCTATCGTGTTGATAGCCCATTTAGTGAGATTTCCGTGCCTTATACGCGCGCCAAGCTGTCCAAACGTGCCCAAACTTAATTTTTGAAATATTTCCCCCCCTTTTTGGCCTTTTTCTCATCTATAAAAGGACCATCTTCCCCCATTCCAAAACAAAAAAAATTCTGAGCTCTTTCTCTCTCTAGAAAGGTTTTCTTTTTTTCTTTTTTTGTAGTTTTTATTTTTAAAGTTCTTTTCTTTTTGAGAGGAACTAGTTATGTTTTTATAAATTTTTACTTTTTGATTCAATAAGCAGATATGCAAATCTGTTTGAAGGTTTTACAGTAATATAATTAACATCAAACTGTTTTAAGGATTCTTTCAAGGTATTATTTTAATGGATTATTTACAGTTATCATTTTATGTTTTATTCTTATATGTTATATTTAATTTTTCTATGATTAAATTTAACATGACTGGTTGTTTGTAAATATGATATAATTATAACGTTTTTATGCTTGCAAAATATTACATAGGTAAAACACTTTTATAAAATAAATTGATTTTTTTACTCAAGATTTTATATTAAGGATGTTAGAGAGAAAAACATTATTTTTCATTACAAAATTAAATCTGAAAATTAGATTTTAATGTTTAATTATTCAGTCTAATTTAGAGTAGTGCTCTTTTATTTGTTGGTACAATTACTCGGTAGTTAGAGTTAAACTCTATTTCAAAAGTTTTTTTATAAGAACTATTATTCGAAAATATATTGATGACATATTTTCAATATTGGTTTTAAAATTTGAAAGTTAGTACTTGAAAAATTAAATTCTTAGGTTTAATTTGGACACCTTGAATAAAGTCTAATTATTTGACTCCGCCTAAAGTTGTGATTAGATGTTTTGCTATTTTCATAAAAATAAAGCTGAAATTTAATATTTAATTAATTAATAAGCCTCATCTAAGAATATTGGTTAGTTAATATTAAACAAAAGAATTTGGGTCCCACCTAAGGACACTTTCATATCCAAAAGAGAAAATCAACAAATATTAATTTATATCTTTAATAACCTAAATAATACAAGCAAGTATAATTAAATTAATTATTATATCATTAAATACTCCACTATTATGAATGATAAAATTTTCATTATTGTTTATTGAATTTATATCTATGCTTATTTATATTTTTATGTTATTAGATTAGGAAACAAACGAACCAAAATATCGTGACAGGATATTTAGGATTCAATTTTGTCTTTAAGATTTTGAATAATAAATTAAAAATCACACAAATTCTTTCCTTAGATCGACCTTGGGAGTATACTTATTATTCTATAAAATAATTCGTGCACATACGTGAGTTTTATAAATAATAAAACCACAGAAGGGAATTTCACAAGGTCGATAGTTGTAAATGTCGGTCTTGTGACTCATTCATCCATCATCTATCCACTTGAAAACCACAACTTGGATTATCTGACCCTTTCTCGAAGTAATAAGGACCTCATCTCTTCCCACCAGTGCCAATTATCATTTTCGTTTGATTATACTAAAATATATAGTGAATAGAACATAAGGTTATAGAACAATTAAGATTCTTAATGAGTTGAATAATTGAAAAAAGATTATTCTTAAGAGTGGGTGCAAATAAAAAAGAAGACATGAAGATAATGGGTGATAGTGAGACATTACCACCTCCCAAAGTTGATATTGGTGTCTCATTGGTAACTAGAACAGACTTAACATGAGAGGATGTTAAAGAATTAAAAATAAAGTGGTTACTAGTCATATGATTAGTGGCTCTTAAATTAATAAAGCAAGTGTTATAAGTATAGAAATAAATACAAAACCAAAATTACCTTCTTGAGTAGTTACTTGAGAAATCTGAGAGGTAAATGCAACAACTTGAGAAGATATTTTTTTTCGCTCAGCTTGCTTAAGATTGTACCATTTCGGATAGTTCGTGTTCCTTCCAACAAACATTAACAATATGATTAGAATTATTACAGTAGGTACAAAAGTGAGAACTAAAGTTTATAGGTGGAGGATCTGAACGTGGCCTATTCCTTTGAACAATTAGAGCTGATGGTTCAAGGTGGTCCTTAGTGCCTATTGTAGCCTATCTCTATACCTCATGATAGACTAGCGAAGATGCTTCTTCTAGGCACGTCAAAGGAGAAGTAGCAAAAAATTGACTACTAGCTTGATCCAAACTTTGATCTAAACTAACCAGAAATATATAAATCTAATTCTCAATATTACATTTTTTTAGTTTTTCAATATCAATAGCACATGACATATCATTAGGTATGAGATAATCCAACTCTATAAAGATTGAGTTTATCTCATTATAATATTTTACAAGATATTGACCACCCTGAAGGAATTGAAAGGACCTCTTCATTAACTCCTAAACCTATGAAGAGTCAGAAACTTCTTAGTGCTCTTTCTTACTATATCCCATACTTCCTTACAATTTCACACTAAATAAAGTGAGACATTAACTTACCTATCATGGAGTTGATAAGTATAATTTTACTAAAACATATTTAGTTTCTTATTCATCATAAATTGGATTATCGTCGTTTGGAGAAACTTTTCTACTAATAATATAACTTTTTTTCTTCCTATCAACAATATGCATTTCCAAAATATTGAACCAAAGATTATATTTAGTACCATCTAATTTAGTATTTATAGAGGATGAACCATCATGAATGGTAGTAGAAATAATTTTACTATTGAATGAGGTAAAGTGTTTAATAGTGGGTCTATTTGATCCTTAGAAATAATTGTGACAATAATATAAAACTGGTAGAACTAATTATTTTAACCAATAATATAAGGTAAAAAGGCATATGATAATAACATAGGATTACATCGAGATATATAATACCGAAGAAATATAATATATATGATCGGCTTTATATATACTTAACTTGTAAGATACATTACCCACAAAAAACCTGTAGTAAGGAAAGAGATATCCGAAAAGGTAGCGGTAGGGACAACGTCAAGGGAAAAATAGGCCCATTGATTGAAGCTGAGAATCATGGCTATTCGACATCGAATGAGATTGGGTAAGGTTAAATTGGAGCTATATAAAGTTGATAGTAGTAGAGAATTCGACTGATGCTTTAAATGACGGTGATATCAACCCTTTTTCGTTGGGACACAAACTAAATTTGAAATAGGAAAAAATGCTTGATAATTTTATTACTCTAATATGATATTGTTGGAACAAAAATGTAAAAAACTATGTAAAAACAATATTACCGATAACCTGAAATGAACTGCTTGGGTTGAGTCGCGGACTAGGTCGCTCTCTTTAAGACGTTTCACGGCTCTGCCCAAATTTGTGCAAGCAAACATAGCCCCATCGTCCCTAGGATAAAATAGCCCAAAATCTTTTTCTGTCTCGGATCTTCACTGCACTGATGAAGTCTGGAATACTACACCTCTTAAATATTTATGTTGCTCGGAAATCTGATAAAACAATTTTGAAATTTTCTTTTCTTTGGTTTTGCTATAAAGAACCGTAGAAGCATTTTTGAGTTGTTAAGTTATATTCTAAACTGAGGGCTATTGCCCCTTTTTTATAGTGGGAAAAATATGTGTAACGGTCATATAATTATGAAAATAACAGACACATAATTATGAAAATAACGGTCATAAAAGTAACGGTCGCATAATTATGAGAATAACGGTCATAAAATTAACGGCCACATAATTATGAAAATAACGGTCATAAAAGTAACGGTCACATAATTATAAAAATAACGGTCATAAAAGTAACGGTCACATAATTATAAAAATAACGGTCATAAAAGTAACGGTCACATAATTATGAAAATAACGGTCATAAAAATAATGATCATATAATTATGAAAATAACAGTTACATAATTTATGAAATAACGATCATAAAATAATAAAAAATATTTTTTTATTTAAATTCATTTCCAACAGATATTTATAAAAATATGTTAATCAACTAATAGTTGGGAGGCTTTTCGTGCACTGGCGCTCCAAAATAATAATAATAAATAAATATTTAAGAATAAATATATATTTTAACTTTATTATTTTTATTATATTTATTTAACAAGCAGTTGTATGATATGTTTTTTTCCTCTTGATTATGAGTGTTGTGGTTAGTTTTTCAATATCAATAGCACATGATGTATCAATGATTATTGTAGTATCTTAGCGTGTTTCTATGAATGAAGTGTTAAGCTTGGTTGTTGGCTATTGAAAGGTTTTGTTTGTGTCATGACGTTAGCACATAATTTCGGAAAAAGATCAAAAATACTCTAAAAGGTTTAAGAAATCTTCAAAAATACTCTTAAGATTTTAAAAATTTAAAAAATACCCCCAAGGTTTAATTAAAAAAAATTCTAAAAATGAAAGAAGAAAAAAATAAACCAAGAAATAATAGACATAGAAATAGAAGACATCTCAAGATGTTTTTTTTTACAAGAAATGATAATAAGTAAAAGAGAAATTTGTAGAAATTCAAAAAATTAAATTAAATCTTAAAAAAAGGAGATGGATTTAAAGACCCATCATTTTTGTTAAGAAAATTATTTCCTAGAAAAAAATATAATCTATCATGGCATAAGCAATAAATAAATGAGTATTAAGATTACAGATACAAAAATAAGATATAATGTACTATTAATTTATAAAGAAACTATATTAAACAAGTTATCAAAAATTTCGCACAAAGATAAACAAAAGATTGGATACATCCATTTAGGAATAATTCAAATATTAATAAAAACTCATTTTAGGAAAGAAATAAATACATCAATAAAAATAGCATTATTAGATAACAAAATAATAAATAGGTAAGATGACTTATTAGGAATGATCCATGATAATTTAGGATACCAAAAGTTAAAATTTATAGCATATCCTAGATTTGCTATAAATATACATGAAAAAAATATAAATCAAGTATTAAGTCTAGCTTATGAATTTGAAAGAGGAGATTATGAAAGAAGAAAATCATACATTTTCAAATATACTATCTAGTAGCATACTCTTTAACAAATAGTCATAATAGTTCAATATATAGACAAAATTAATTTATAGAAATAGACAAAACTTTTAAGGAACTTGGACAAATAATAAAACCAGAAATACTAACATACTTTGAAATACTAGAAGAATGGAAATCAGATATTAAAGAAAAATCCTAAATAACAAGAATAAATAGTAATGTTGTTAAAACTAATAGTATACCAAGATTTAATTTTATAGACCACTCAGGAGAAACTTCTAACCAAGAAGAAGTTAAAAAACTAGAAAATGAAGTTAAAATAATGAAGGCATTAGTTCATGATTGCATATTAGGGAAAAATAATGTTTAGAGATAAAATAAAAATATGCATTTAGAAGTAAATGGAAGCCTAGTAGGTGTAGCAAAAAATCAAGCAACATTATTTGAAGCTGTACAATTATTAACAGAGGAAATGAATTTAGTCCAAGAATCAAACACAAAATATTTATAGGAAATAATAAATATACAAAAAGAATTACTAAAAGAAATAAAAGAACGTGGTTATAATAAACTACAACAAGATATGCATAAGGAATTTTCAGAACTAAGAAAAGACGTATACAACATACATAGGAATAAGGAAATAATAGGTTATAAATATGATCCCTTAGAAGGATTAAAAGAAGAGCCACCAAGGAAATCAGATTCTTTGATTCATAAAAATGAGAAAAGGAAAAATAAGGAACAATCTAAGAATAAAGAGATAATTCCAATTTAATGGAATATAAAAAAGAATTAGAAAGAAAATTCATGGACCCTGAAAATAGAGATATAGAAATATTGGTAAGTTTATTGACATTAACCAATGAAGAAATAGAAGAACATTATAATGGAAAACTTTGTACTAACAAAGAAGAGGATGATATGACAATAATCAATGAAAATGATTATGAACCAGAAAACATGACCTCAAAAGGTCATATGAAACCAATTTCATTACCAATCCCTTACTAAAAAAGAACATCTGACCCATATAAGGGAGAAAGAAATAGGCAAAGATCAAAACAACATGATACTACAGATAGAAGAAGACAACCACCTAAAATGGGGAAATGGTTTCATTGGGGAACTAGAGGTAGCATTCCACCAGAGTTCAAACTCCATGATAATTATAAATCTAAACTTCTAGATTTAGATTGTATAAGAGATAGGAAAAAAAACCTTAGATGGATAGGTTAGTGGAATGAGTATGCTCATATAAACTTCTCAAACTACCCAAACAAATCCTTCAACCTGTAGACTGCTTATAACACATAAAATGACAGGAAATGTTAAAGTTTGGTTTTCAAACTTAATAGATCAACAACATTTGTTCATGCAAGGAAATGCTTCCACATGAAGAGAATACTTGGATACAGTAACAAATGAAATATACAAAGAATTTATTGGAGAAGATAAAGGAAGGACTATCACTGAATCCAATGAAAATGAAATCAATGAAGCTAAATGGCATCTAACAAATATGGAAATTTGTAACAACTGTTACATAGACTTTTTTATTTGTGAATATGAAATGTATTACCATAAATTACCATCCTCTATGCAAACAACTTATAAAGAAATGTTTTTTTTCAAAAATGACCTAGAACACTATATAAAACCTTAACAGAAAATTGAGAACAAAGGAATAAAGAAACTATACCAAATACTCTAGGAGGAAGAATAAGAAGCCTTAAAGATTAGATCATAATTAAATGCCAAGAAAGAAAAGAATATAAACAAATAAGAGGAAATGATAAAATCTGTTGTGATACAAGAGATTTTAGAATACTAGGGAAATAAGGATGTAATATAAAATCTTATAAACAAAAATATAAATATAAAAAATATAAATTCAAAAAAAAAATTTCCAAAAATATAAAAAGAGATTTAATAGAGAAAACTACAAGAAAATATATTTTAAAAGAAAGAATTATAAACCTTCAGAAAAAGGAATTATTGCCCTTTAGGAAAGAAAAAAATGCAGATGTTGAATTTATAATGAGGAAGGACATTATGCTAATGAATGTCCAAGCAGACTTCAACATAAAAAATAATTTCCAAAAAAAGCAAAAATCTTAGAAGAAACTTTCAAAATGGAATTAGAACCAATCGAGGAATATGATATAGATTATACATATAGTATCTATCTATTAGAAGAAACTGAGGAAGAAATAACTGACTCAAAATATGAACACTCAAATTATGGATATTCTTCATCAGAAGATGAATGATTTGTATAGTATTAGAAATCAAAATAGTACTTACATTAAAGTAGGACTAAAATTTAAAGGCTATAACACTTATCATTTATATGCATATATAGATACATTAGCTAACATGTGTGTAGCCAAAAGATATGTATTTCCAAAAGACAACTGAAAATAAGAACCAAAAGATTTAATTGTAAGAATTGCTAATAATACTACAATAAAACTCAATCAGGTATTAAAAGATACTGATGTAATGATAGGAAAAGAAAACTTTCATATTCTTACCATATATCAACAAGAAACAAGAGTAGATTTGTTAATAGGAAATAATTTCCTAAACTTATATCAACCTTTCACACAACATTCCGAAAAAATAAGTCTTACAACCTTAGAAAGAGATACCATCTATGTTTCTAAAGTAAGAAAAGCTTTAACTGTCTCAAACCCAACTTTTATGCAACGACATAAAAAGCGAAAACATGGTGAGATAGAAGACCAACAGAAATCTTATTTAGAAAATATTTCATTGGGTATAGAAGAAAAAGAAAACTCTTTTCTCAATAAAATACAAGAAGACAAAGCCCTAACAAGCATAAGAAAACTATTAAAAATAGTCAGTTTAGAAAATCCTTTAGATCCAAAAATAAATAAATCTAAAACAATAGTCAACATAAAATTAAGAGATTCTAACAAGATCATAAGAGTAAAACCAATGATTTATACTCCAGAAGACAAATTTGAATTTGAAAAAAAATTTCAAGAACTTTTGGAATTAAAAGTCATAATACCAAGTAATTCACCTCACGCTAGTCCAACATTCTTAGTTGAAAAAGAAGCTGAGAAAAGAAGAGGAAAAAAGAGAATGATAATAAACTTTAAAACACCAAATAAAGAAACCATTGACGATGGATATTTTATTCCAAAAAAGGAAGAACTACTATCATTAATAAAAGGAAAGAAAAACTTCTCGAGTTTTGATTACAAAAGTGGATTTTGGCAAATAAGACTGGATGAAGAATCTCAAAAATTAACAGCATTTAGTTGCCCCCAAGGACAATTCCAATAGACATTTATACCATTTGGATTAAAACAAGCTTCAAGTATTTTTCAAAGATATATGGATAACATTTTTAAGAAGTTACAAGATATTTGTTATGTTTGCATAGATGATATTTTGGTTTTCAGTAATGAATTAAATAAACATTATTTGGATATTATCGATATTCTACAAGAATGTAGAAAAGAAGGCATTGTACTCTCTGAAAAGAAAGCAGTACTTGATCAACAAAAAATTAAATACTTAGGGTTGGAAATTGAAGATGGAAAAAATAATCTACAACCCCATATACTAAATAATATTCAAGGTTTTCCTAGTGAATTAAAAGATAAAAAAAATTACAAAAACTTTTAGGATGTTTAACATATGCAGAAGTATATATCAAAAAACTTGCAGAAATGAGAAAACCATTATAAGTAAAATTGAAAAAAATATCATATTTGGAAATGGACAGAAGAAGATACTCTATATATGGACAAAGTAAAAGTAAAGGTAAAAAATCTACCAACTTTATACCTTCTAGGAACAAATGATAAGATGATAATTGAAATAGATGTTTCACAAGAATATTGGGGAGCAGTTCTTAAAGCAAGAGTAGATGACAAAGATGAATATCTTTATAGATATACATCAAGATCTTTCTAAGGTTCAGAATTAAATTATCATATTAACAAAAAAGAATATTTAGCTGTAAAAAAAGATATTAAGAAATTTGTAATATATGTCATAAGCTCCAGATTCATTGTTGGAACAGATAACAAGAATTTTGGTTATTTCTTAAGAACTAATATTTTAGGTGATTTCAAACAAGAAAGATTAGTTAGATGGAAATAATGGTTCAACCATTATCATTTTGATGTTCAACATCTTCCAGGCCATAAAAATAGTTTAGTTGATGCCCTTACCAGAGAATTAGCACCTCTAACTATTTTTATGCTTTCAAGAATGAAACATATTGATATCAAAATCAAGATAAAATAAAAGGAGATAAAAATCCTACATGAACAACTCGAGTTGCTATATCTCGAGAAATCTCTTATGAAGACAGGAAAAAAACAAGAACTTAATTGTTCAAAACAACCTCTAGAGACCATAAGTTCAAACGAGCAATCTCCATTAAAAAAAGGAAGAACCTAACAGTTCACAAAAAACTTCTGAAACCACAAAGCTAAATTGGGAAAATGAGACAGAAAAAGAAGAACAAATTTTTTTTATGTGGTCTATAATGGCCCAAAACCAGGAATTTATAACAACTGGGTAGAAGCTATCAAATCTATTCTAGGAATTAGTGGAGTAACTTATAGAGCCTTCACCAAAAAATAGAAGCTGAAGGTAGTTATGTCAACTACAAAACACCAAAACTAATAACTCTAGAGGAGATAGTAAGAAATTATTCTGCAGTACTACAACAATAACCAATAACTCCAAGCATATTGAAAAATCTTAGAAAGATAGCAAGGCCTCCAGTGCTATTTAGAGAAACATCTCCTCGAGAGACATAAAAAATAATAAAACATTCAATACTATTCAGAGAGACATATCTTAGAACCACTCCAATCATTGAAGATGAAAAAGGACAAATATAGAAACCTCAGCAAACTACAATGGTTAAGTCTCTATAATTTGGCCAAAAAATCTACCCAAGAACATATTGAAGATATGAAATTCTATACTACAGACAAGGAATTTCCTATAGGAAGTAAATTCAGTATATTAGAAGGATCTGATTTAATATTTGTGTATAAAGAATTTCATGTTGGACTAATAGAAAATATATATCCATGAATTAATTTAAGTGAGTTAAATTATTTCCCAAAAAATTTAAAAAAAGCAATCAAGAATTTTAGAAGAAAAATTAAAGTAGGTGATAAACCTATTTATCTTAGATTTTTCAAATTATTAATGGATTGGAATGAGAAAGGAAGTATTAGTCCCTGTCACTTCATAAATATAGGGATTCCTAACACAAACAGAGAAGTTCCCAAACCAAGGGCACTTTCAGAAAAAGGAATTCAACACGGAAGAACTCTGTGTATTAAGAGGTCAAATGTTAATCCAAATTAACTATGAACTCAGGAAGATTAACAATTCTACTGAGATTAAAGTAAATTATTCAACTAATAAAGTCATCATCATTTCCAACAATAGCATGGCTCTATCAGAAGAAGATGGTGAAAAAATCACCAAATATGAAACAAATTTTAATTACAATAACCTAGAAATTGGTTAAGAAACAAGAAAAGTATTATGCTTCTATGCCAAAAAAGCCACAAAAGACCACAAATGCATTCTCTACATCAAAGACTGAGAAGATGAAGATGCGTCATCCTCAACGTCATCAAAAGAATCGTCGGTAGAAAATGATAAAGGAAAATAAGAAAAGAAACTGTCGATAGAAGACTACAAAAGAAACAAAGTTGTAGACCCCACATCTTAGTCGGCAGCATATGCCAAGGAAAAAAGTAGTGGCTATCCTTTAAAGTGGAAAAGTAGATGAATTATTAAAATATGGGTAAAATAATAGTTTTAGTCTTATAAACATGGATTCCTTATTCTATAAAAGGAACCCTTATTATCATTTTAGAACACACAGAAGTCCATAACTCTCTACTTTGAAACACTCTAAGCATAGAAAACCTCTTTATCTAGAAATCTCAAAACCAATAATGTTATACCCAGTAATTATGAGCGGCTAAGTACCCCTTTCAAGGTTCTTAGTTAGCCTTAAGTTGAATAAAATGGAGTTCAGTTACTCTTCTTTAGTAAGTCAACTATTGGACACCATTTATGTACGAATGCAGAAGGCTCACCATTGCCAGGAGGGCATTGAGGTTTGAGCAAAGTTGAGGCATAACATATGTAACAAAGAAGACGAACATAAGGGAAGACCATGATGGACCCATCACATTTAGGTATAATAATTATAAATTTAAGCTAGCTAAGAATCTTTAATGTTTAAATATTTGCTTACGACAAAACATAATATTGTTAAAACAGGAAAATGAAAATTATTTTTAGAAATAAACAACTAACAATTCCAATGGAAATCAAAGATAAAAATCTAACTTTATTAGAAACATTTGATAAATGTTATCTCTATTATTGAAATGAATATTTTAAAAATGAAGACTATGAAACTTGTCTTGAAAAGTTTTAAAAAATTTAACACCTTATAAGATATCTATACAGATTATATTAAAGCTATCACAAGTATCATAGACCATCCCGTTTTAAGGACATTAAAAGACTACTTTAGTCAAAAACATGTGAGAATAGAGGAAGAAGAATTCAACAACTTAATGTTTGGATATTACTTCTTTGAAGATTATAAATACACTATATGTACACAAGAAAAACCTACTTTTATACTACGAATAAGACAAAATAATATGCATTCAACACATATGATTTATCAAGATAATACTCTATGAACATCGAATCATTAGTACATAAATTAGAATTATTAGATTTAACAAATGAAAGAGTAATTTTTAATTTTAAAAGATAATTAATAAATTCAGGATTAGAATTAAGCAACCAGCATAATGAAGAACATAATATAATATGCAATTGTAATGAATATAGAAGAAAATTAGACTTATACAGAAAAATAATAAAACTTTTAGACAAATTATTACTTTCAATAAATTAGTATCATAGCCTAAGAATAATAATCTAAATAATAATGGATAAAAAATTAACACTATTAAAATATAAGAGTATTTTTGATATTTTATAAACTTAAGAGGTATAATTGAAGATATGTCAAATCTCGGGAGCATTTAAGATAATGTTGCCATAATTTGTGGATATAGAAAGTCTGGGCCTGAATTTAGAAACCATGGTTGTTTTTGTATGGTTAAGCTTAGTAGTTTCTCGGGGACTCTTGTTAATAGGGTGACCTTTATATTGTAAAGCTCTTTTATGGTTGAACGAATCTTCTTTTGACAAAAATAGCCACCATTAGGATACAAAGGGCATGTGAATAGGTGGTTTCAACATGAAAATCTCACTGCTTCACTATACCATGTGATCAAACACTAGTATCATTCTTTCACCACTAAACCATGTGATCTCGCACAAAAAAGCTAGTATGTTATTCACAATTAGTTGAGGGCCAAAAGCCTAGAAAAACCCTTAGCAAGTTACATCTGTTAAAAAAGTGGATTGGCAACTTTTTGTTACTTTTGAACCAAAAAGTATATATAGACTTATATATTATTAAAATAGTGTAATAGTAGATACTAATTATTAAATTTTATATTTTAAATTAGAATTTATAAATATGGAATATAGTGAAGGGGTAAAAGTGTCATATATTTATATATATTAATAAAATAAGAAAAAGGGTTGGCCGAGGCATGTTTTTAATCATTTATTCCTTTTTGTTTTAATCATTTATTACCTTTAGTTAATCAGATAACCCGAGAGGGTAACAAAACAAAACCCTAACAATTTGGTCCAATCTAACCGAATCAATCTACCAATTTGGTCAAAAGGGGTAAATCGAAAAGAATATGATAAATAAGTCATGTTGAGGGCAAAATCTAATAGTTAATATTTTTTATTTTTACATATCCTGAGTTATGTAAAATAGGGATAAAACCTAAAAGAATAAAATTTAATACAAATTTATTGTTAATAAGTGATCATTAATTGTATGCAATTAATATACTTTTTCTAAAAGCACTTTTCTTAAAAAATAGATTCTTATTTTTTTTTTGTATATATATATATATTACCATTCATTTTCTTTCAAGAGAGTAAATAAATATATTCCATTATATTCAACTTGGTATCAGACCAGGAAAGAAAAAAAAATTTACCGATCCCCGAGTAGCGACACTATCGTCAGTATCTTTATGCAGGGCCGTTGATCTTCTCGTATTGTCTAGTTCGTACCGCCGTTGCAGATCTATTTGTCCGTTGTAGATCCGTCATCCAACCTACGCCATCCAGTCTGCGCCATCCAGACCGCGTCGTCCAGCCCACGCGGTCCAACCTGCGTCGTCCAACCCGCACCATTCAACCCGCGTCGTCCAGCCTGCGCACCAGCCGTCCGCGCACACCTCTTTTGGCATCATTCTAGCTCCCGCACTACTCTACGTTTTTTTTATTTTGTGGGTAATATTTACTCAACTTGCAGTCCCTTTTTTTAGCTTTTTAATTTTCAGTTTTTTCCATAATATTTACTCAACTTACCCAGCTCTACCCTAAGCCCATCATCCCACCCATCAGACCATCATCCCACTCACTAATCAAACAGCCCACTAACCAATTTTAACCCATCAATCCACTTACTCTTCAGTCCAGTCCGGTACAAAAAAAACTTTTTACCTCGCTGCACAATATTATTTCAATGAAAAATTCAATTCCACTTTATTAGCAAGGGCCTCCACCAGGCTTTGCCAATCGCCCTCGTTCTCATTGCTCTTATTGCAATGAACGGGGGCATCTTCGTGAGACTTGTTGGAAACTGTACCCACAATTGCAATCAAAAGCAGACTACTCTAGAGAAAAATGACAACCTTATCATGCTAGAGAAAAAGTAGTTGTAGCACAAATTTTCCAAGAACTAGACTACTATAGAGTAACTAGACAGGATCATCCTATGGAATGTGGAGGTATCCCTACAACTTCAATAGCTGGTTGTGGTAAGATTGGTATGACCTTACACATTTCTCACTCTATTGGGTCTAATACTTGAATTATTGATTCTGGTGCATCTGATCATATAACTTTAGATAGATCTTATTTTAATGAGTTATCTTCCCCACTAGTGTCTTATGTTACGAATGCTAACGGTGAGGCCTTTCCTATCTTAGGAAAGGGGTCAGTTCATATCACTCCATCTTTATAGCTCCATAATGTTTTATATGTACCTAACTTATCTCATCACCTAATATCTATCACACAGTTGAATATTGAGTCTAAATGTTTTGTAACCTTTTATCCTATGTATGTGATTTTTCAGGATCTTCTTACTAGGGAAATAATTGGTCGAGGGTATCTGAGGGGCAGATTGTTCTGTTTGGATCAAAATTATGCAGAGGAGAAACTATGAGCACATGCACGCACTGCATTGACTTCTAGTTCTGATAAGCTAAGTGAAATTTGGTTGTGGCATCACCACTTAGGGCATCCATCCTTTAGTCTTATGAAAAAATCCATGCCCACTTTATTTATTGGTATTCATGAGTCTATTTTACATTGTGAGACTTGTGTTTTGGCCAAGAGACATCTTATCACTTATTCTCCTAGTACTTCTAATAAAAGTACTATTCCTTTTGAATTAATTCATTCTGATGTTTAGGGACCATCTAAAAAGCCCACTATATCGGGTATGAGATTTTTTGTTTCGTTTAACGATGATTGTACAAGGTTGTCGTGGATTGCTCTTCTTAGAACAAAAGATGAAGTTTTTTTAGTTTTTCAAACTTTTCATACCCTCGTTCAAACACAATACAATGGCATCATTCGGATCCTCCGTTCTGACAATGGGGGAGAATATGTTAATCATGTTTTTAATACTTTTTCAAAACACCTGGGATTATTTACCAAACTTCTTGCCCACAAAAACCGGAACAAAATGGAGTGTTTGAAAGAAAAAAATCGTCATTTACTTGATATGGCTCGTGCACTACTATTTAGTGCTCATATGCCAAAATATCTTTGGGGTGATTCTGTACAAGCTTTCGCCCATCTCATCAATCTTCTCTCATCTAGTATCCTTAACGAACAAATCCCTTTTCAAATTCTCACATCTTACGTCTCCTTGTCATCCTTCCATAATCTTCTTTACTTGATATGGCCCGTGTATTCGGTTGTGTTGATTTTGTGCATGTTCCTAAAAATCAAAGGTCTAAATTAGATTCCTGGGCAATTAAATGTGTGTTTGTTGGTTATGAAGGTTACCAGAAAGGGTGCAAGTGCTTCCCTCCACCGACTAGAAAGTATTATGTCACTATGGATGTTACCTTCTTTGAGGACATGAGTTATTTTTCCTTACCTGATACTGCTCGTCAGGGGAAGAATACATATTTTGAAGAACTGTATCATGGTGAAGGGGAGGAATTAGAAGAATCACCAACTGATGTTTCGATGTTACCAGATGAGATTCCTAATCCATTCATCGAAGAAGTAGATGCTCTAAGTATCCAAGCACCAGATTCACTTACAACAAATGAAATTGAAGACACAATTGTTCCCTCAGGCATCACTCCTACCCCTGATCAACAACTCCCTGGTACTGAAGGTCACTCATCTGAGGTACACCCACTGATACTAATAGCATTGAGTCTAATGTTGGATAGTATGTGTTACCAAATAGGTCTACTCGAGGTCAACCAGTTAAAAGGTATGAACCAAATATTCATGCAAAATCAAAATACCCAGTAGCTAACTACATTTCCACTAAAATATTACCTAAGTCATATAGATCATTTGTGAATCAAATATCTGTTGTATCAGTACCTAACAAAGTGTAGGATATGTTGGGAGATCCAATATGGAGAAAGGCAATGGCTGAAGAGATGGAGGCGTTACAGAAGAATGATACTTGGTAACTTATGCCTCCACCACAAGGAAAAAAGGCAGTTGGTTGTCGATGGGTGTTTACTATAAAACATAATGGTGATGGATCTGTAAATCGGTATAAAGCCCATTTTGTAGCAAAAGGGTTCACTTAGACGTATGGTGTAGACTATGATGAGACTTTTGCTCCTGTTGCCAAAATGAATACTATTCGGGTTCTACTCTCACTTACCACTAACCTAAACTGGCCACTTTGGCAGTTTGATGTCAAGAATGTGTTTCTTCATGGAGAATTAGCCGAGGAGGTGTACATCAGTCTTCCACCTGAGTATGTAGTTGATTCTCCTGGTAATTTTGTATGCAAATTGAGGAAGTCTTTATATGGTCTTAAGCAATTCCCTCGAGCCTGGTATGGAAGGTTTTAACAGTTCATGCAGAAGGTTGGCGTTGTCTCTTTAGGAGAACATAAAACGTGCAAGCATACACGGGCACAAGTAATAAAATTTGATAAGTAAGTTATCGTTCCCACAGAGATTTGTTACTACAGTTTGTTAAGTACTAAAATTATTACGTTCTGATTTTATCCAAAACGATCATTGATTTGTAAAAATTTAAGAAAAGAGTTTAATAACAAAATAAAAGAAATCTAGGATTGCAGTTTTCACCAAATTAATCCACTGGAATCATGTTATTTTCTTTTAATTTATATTTTTAGTACATTTAATTTGTCAACCAAAAACTTCTAATTTTATCCATACATCTCTTCCGAGCTCCGTATAAACACACCTCGTTAAATTAATTCACTATATTCCTATGAGAATTAAATTCATCAAGATTCATTACGTTCTAAGTTCTCAAATGGCCACACATACAATTAGGGTATATTCCTATCCTTCATCATACATGTCATTCTATCTATGAGCAATATACACAAAAATGCCTCTTCCAAGTTTATTTAAGTGTCACGGATCATTTGATAAAATTCGTAAATAATCAAAAGCATTAAGCACAAAATAGAATAAACAAATCGAACGTCTTATAAATCTTTCAAAAATAATTAAAATCAAAGCATCATAAATTTAGATAAAATGCAATCCTAGAAAAATTAGATTACTTCATAAATTAAAAATTAAAATTACAACGGTTAAGGAAAATGAGATAAAGAACAAAGAAAAATTAAATCATTTCGGATCGTAAATATTTGGCACACGCAGAACACAACAGAAGCCAAAAATGGCTTCTGCGTGTTCCACAGTCCACCCCAGAATACTACTAAAAATCTCAAACTCTAAACTCCCAAAACTTTTTTACTCTATCATACTATCCCTTATTTATAACATCAAATTTCTAAAAAATATACATTTAAAAATATATTTTTTAATACATGCGGGGGGGGGGGGGGGGGGGGGGAGGGGTAGATAGATATGGCGAAAATAATTAAATATTACGCGTGGGGGACAAAACTGGTATCGACAACGCAGTTAAAACTGAGTGGGAGAGTCGTCCGTTTCTGTTTTGCTTTTCAATAAACTCTGACACGTGTTGTGATCTGATTCGCTGAAATAAATAGTGGGACACGTGGTGGCACCTCATTGGTTGCAGGGAACAGGCGCATGTGAATTGACCACACGGGAAAAGAGGCGCAAGAATGTGGGAGACAATGGCTGCAACGTGTGTGTGATCCTGTGATTTCGCGCTCACCGTAACATGCCACGTGTCAGAACAGGATTGGCTGCAAGATAAAGTGGGACACGTGGCAGCTTGTGATTCGTAGAATAATCGGGCACATATGAATCGACCGCACGGGAAAAGAGGCGCACGAATGTGGGGGGACACGTGGGTCCCACCCTGCACGGCAGGTCGGGTTTGAATGACACTAACATTCTAATCGTTTACTCTTTGATCTGATGGCACCCGTGGTGCGCGTGGATTATGGCACGTGGGATTCTCTCTCCTGTGTAGAAAATTCAAATTTAATTAATTACATTTTGACCCACAAATTTAATTCAAATTATATTCTAAACTTTCTTTAATTACTATTAAGCCCTTTTCTAATTTAAATTAAATTTTAAACTTTTAATAATTAAAATTAAGCCCGATTTTAATTTAAATTATATTTTAGACTTTTATAAATTGCAATTAAGCACTCATTTATTTGAAATTATATTTTTGGGCATAAATTTGCAATTAATTACGTTTTCAATTCAAATTATTTAATTTTCTTAAAATATATTCCTTAACAAATAAATAGTAAATACTAATTTATTAAACTAAAATTAACTAAAAATGTGAAGAATATAGAAATTATAATTAATAAAATAGATGAAAATAACTATATAAAATACAGTTATCAGTTGGTTACAGACAGTAATTGAGACGATACTTTGTTTCTCAAACATCAACGACGGAAGGTAACAACCTAATCATTTATGTTGATGATATGGTAATCGTTGGTGATGATACTGTTGAGATGGATAAATTACAAAGACAACTAGCCTCTGAATTCGAGATGAAAGACTTAGGTGAACTAAAGTACTTCTTAGGAATTGAGATAGCCAGGGGGAGAGAATGAATATATCTGTGTTAGAGGAAGTACATTATTGATCTGCTAACAGAGACAAGTATGTTAGATTGCAAAGCTATTGACACTTCTATTGAGCAAAACCATTGTTTAGCAGAGTATCCAGATCAGATACCAACTGATCGAGCTCGCTATCAGAGATTGGTTGGGTGTTTGATTTACTTGGCTCATACTAGACTAGATGTTACATATGCAGTAAGTGTGGTGAGTCAGTTCATGCATAATCCAAGTGAGAACCACATGAATGTTGTTTTGAGAATTTTAAGGTATTTGAAATCGGCTCCAAGAAGAGGAGTAATGTTCTCTAAACACAACAATCCTCTTGAAGTCTGTGGCTTCACAGATGTAGATTGGGAATGAAGTATTACAAATATAAAGTGAACATCGGGTTATTTCATCTTTGTGGGAGGTAATTTGGTTACATGAAAAAGTAAGAAACAGAAAGTGATGGCACGATCTAATGCTGAGGCTGAGTATAGAGGTATGACTCATAGGGTTTGTGAATTGCTATGGATAAGAACTTTGTTATTTGATTTGGGTTTTGAACTCAAAAATACTATGCAGTTGTGACAATCGAGTAGCCATTGATATATCACAAAATCCAGTACAACATGATCGGACTAAGCATGTAGAGGTTGATCGTCACTTTATAAAAGAGAGGCTAGATGCCAAACTTATTAGCTTTCCTTTTGTTCCCATTGAAGAGCAACTTGTAGATATGCTTAGCAAAGGAGTTTCCAAAAAGTCATTATACGACTCACTAAGCAAGTTAGACATGATCGATATCTATGCGCTAACTTGAGGAGGAGTGTTAATGAGTCATCATTAGTTGTATACTACTAATATACTTTTCCTAAAAACATTTTTCTTAAAAATAGATTCTTATTTTTCTGTATATATATGTATTACCATTTATTGTATTTCAAGAGAGTAAATAAATATATTCCATTATATTCAACTTTTACATCATTTATTTTATTAAATTCATTTTCAAATGTAATTTGAAACGTATTTTTTCTAAAACTTATCTTATCATATTTTTAAAATTTAATAAATATTATATAAATAGATTAAGATATCGTACTAACCAAAACTAATGTAACAATCCAAAGTTACATCGGTACCCTACCACATCGTATTTGAGATGTGCTTGTTCATGAATAAGTTGTTTTTTTTCACCCGAATAAAACCAAGGTTTAAAGCTAAAATAAAGAACAAAAGTTATGAACTATTTGTGAAATGAGCTCAACCGAGACAATAAAAAAAAAATTGTCATGTCATTCATGGAATGAACTTATCTACTAAACGTCACCTAAACATTTTTGTGTGTGTGGTTAAATATGAAGTTTGAGCAAGTTGGTAGGTCTTTAATCATTTGAAGACCTTAATATTTTTAACTTTGGGGTATTATTACATTTTGAAATTGTAAACTTTTGAAAACATGATATTAGAAGTATCTGGGTAATCCTATTTTTGAAACTTGATGAAATTTTAGTGTACAGCATTTAAATTGATGGCGCCTTATTTTTAAAATTACCTAACTTAATGGAACTAGTACATTTTCCGGTTCATATTTTTATACTAACAAGTCCTTAAATGCTTAGAATTAATAAGGCCAAATAAGACTTTTATTGTAACAAATTGCCAATTTAGAGTTTATAACACTGCTAAAAGTAGAATGAGGCAAGATGATAAATTGGTTCACCTAGGTCAATAAATTTTTTTATAGTTAAATTAGACACCCATAAAATTAAAATAATAAAAATAACACATTTAATAATATTAAACGTAGTTTAATTATACGGTATTTAACATTAAATTAATTTAAATAATCGTAATTTAATTTGAACGATTTTAATTGAAAGACGTTCGATATGAAATAATGTACTATTTTTTTTAATAACGAAAAATATATAAATTTTTCATAAAGTATATTATTTTTATGATTACAAATTTTAAATATATTATTTTTATTATTTTTCTAAAAGTTTATATCTTTATTTTAAATTATCAAAACATGACCGGTTAATAATGGAAAAGGCAAAAATCAAATGCGGGCCTATATTGAAAGAATAATTGCATATGTTGGTAATATAAAATACAACAAAATACAATTTTTGACATTTTCTCGGATAACTGTGTATTAATGGTGTTGTTCTACGACTGATACCTTGTTAAGTTGTTATTATTAGGTGTGAGTTTGATGCCAATCTTAAGATGGATACATCATACAAGACGAAGCAACGTCTCTTGCTTATGATTTGCCTATAGAACTTTAATATAATTAGTCAAATTTACATGTTTTATTATAAACAATTTTTTTGGATTATATAAATATATCTTATTATAAAAACATAGCATAATTTGACTATATATATCTTTAATTTCAAGAAAATCTTTATCAAATAATTAATATGATATTTAATAAAAAATTTGAGATAATATAATATTAATGATTACTTTATACATTAATAATTTATAATATTATCTTTTCAAAAAAAATTCTGTCATGTACACTTTATTTTACTCTTTTTCAATTCCGATGCTTAATAAGGTTTTTCGTACGGTGAATAATCAAATTCTAATTATTTTATAAATTTTATTATAATTATGATAGTCTATAATCACATTATTTTGAGTGAGTTTTTTTGAAGATTTAATATTAATAGAATACATAAAATATTGAAGTTTAACGTTATTCATTTTTTATTGTGTTAAAATACGTTAGAAATAAAATAGCTAACACTTGACATAAATTCATGTAAGTTAGATGATACTTGACCCGGGAATAACAACTAAAAAGAATGTAATAATATGTTGTCAATGTTGGCTTATTTTTTTAAATCCCTCTTTTAGATGTTGAGTAAGTTTTTAAATTTTTTTTATTATTTATCTCAATTTTAAAGATTGAGTTCACACACATTTTTGAGACTAAGAACAGTTTTTCTGTTGTTATTTTAAACTTCTTATTACATCAATTTATAATAAACAAATTATTAAAATATTAACAGTTTTACAGAATTACAAGAGTGTAAAACACCATTCCTTAAAACTAGGAACTCATGCTCACACCACTTATGAAAACATGGAATACTCTACTCATGAAAACATGGATTGCTGAAAACAATCCTAAAATTAAGTCAGTAGCAGTAGCTACTTTCAACAACCTACCTTAAATTGATTTTATGCTAAAAAAATAGTTTAAGATTTTCTTTATTGGTCTTCAACTTTGAGCAATCCTCTCTTGTTCAAGACTGAGGAGTGAGCACATTCCAAGCAACTTCCTAAGTTTCTTAAAACTTGGTTGCTTGAGGGGTTTGGTAAGAATATTTGCTACCTGTTATGAACTTTTGCAATACTTCAACTCAATAACCCCATCTTGACATAAGTCACGAAAAAAATGAAATCTGATATCTATGTGTTTGCTCCTCCCGTGCATTATTGGATTTTTAGACAATTTGATAGTAGACATGTTATCACAATAGATTATCATAGGGTTGTCGTGCTTCATTCCTAGGACTTCTTCTGGAGTCATGTTCTTAATAGAAAATTTTGGACTTTTATTAAGAATGTGAACTGTCCAACAAACAACTTCAGGCCAGAAAACTTTGGGAACCTGTCCTATTGCGTGTAAACTCCTTACCATATTGACTATGGTACGATTTTTCCTCTTACATACACCATTTTGTTATGGTGTATAAGTTATTTTCAGTTGTCTCCTAATTCCTTTTTCATTACAGAACTCAAAAAACTCCTTAGAATAGAATTCTCTTCTTCGATCTGTTCTTAGACATTTGATCCTTTTTTTCTATCTATGTCTCCACTTGGAAGTGAAGTTTTTGAAAGCTTTAAAAGCTTCTGACTTTTTCTACAAGAAATACACCCATACTTTTCTCATGTAGTCATCTATGAAGGTTATGAAAAATCGTTTACCTTGATTAGATGTAGGGGACATTGGACCACAAAGATCTGAGTGAATCAGCTCCAGGATCTTATGAACTCTTGTTAATTTTCCTGTAGGAAACACATCATGGTCATGTTTCCCTGTGATGCAGTTCTCACATGTTGTTGAGGAAGGCATGGAGATTTTAGGTAGTCCTTCCACCATGTGCTTTTATTTTAGAGTCTTAAGGTCGTTGAAATGAAGATACCCATATCTCTCATGTCATCTCCACACTGAAACATTTTCTTTGACCATCAAACATGTTTGCACTTATTTAATTTTGAGAGGGAAGAGTCGATTTCTTGTCATCTGCACCAGTGCAATTGATCCACGTTTTGGATCATAAATCTCACACTCTTTTTTTTAAATTATGATCATGTAACCTTTGTCTTGTAACTAGCCAGCACTAAGCATAATTGTTTTTAGGTCAGGTATGTAAAATACATTAGATATTACCTCAATGAACTCATTCTTAGTTCTTATCTAAATATCACCCCTTTCTTCAACCTTCACAGTTGATTGATCACCAAAAATAACAAAAGTGGTGAAACTCTCATCTAGATTAGAGAAGGATGACTTACAACCACTCATATGGTTACTACAACCCGTGTCCACGTACCAAGTGTCTTTATCCTTGTCTTCCATTGCATGGAAGGCCATCAATAAAGTCTCATCCTCTTTATCCTTTCCCTTTTCTACAAAGTTGGATCTTTCACCATTCTCTTTGGTCATTTTTGTGTAACACTCATTTTTGTAATGACCTAAGTTCCCACATCTATAACATTCGACCTTTGATTTGTCGAAATGTCTCTTCTTGTTTTGATCATCATCCCTTTGAGTTTGAGAAAATGATTTAGTTCCTTCTCTACTCCACTCCCTATCTTCATATTTTCTGTAATTTCTGTTGTAAGAGTGTTGTCCTCGACCTCTTCCATGTCCACTGCGACCTCTACCTCTTTCTCTTGTGTTTGAAGACTCATTAAAGTTGGAAACATTTAGTGCATGCATTTCTTCAACTGCACTGGTCCTGTTAATTCTTCAACTACAGTTCATCTATGGATATATCTTCAACTATATTAGACTCCTCAATTGAACAGACCACATAGTCAAACTTGGGAGTCAAGGACCTTAGTATTTTCTCAACCACAATTTCTTCTGTGGTTTTCTCACCGTGAAGACGCATCTTGTTTGCCACTATAATCACTTTTCCAAAGTAGTCATTTATTGTTTCTCCTCTCTTCATCTGAAGAGTTTCAAAATATCTTCTCAGAGTTTGAAGTTGTGCCCGCTTCATTTTGTTGGAGCCCTCGTACTTCTTTTTCATAGAGTCCCAGATGTCCCTTGTACTTTCTCATAGAATATATTATGGTATAATACAAGAGATTTGGGAATTGGATTATGAGGTCTCCCATGAAATAGTTTTCTTGTGTGATTGGGTCGAAGATGTTATCAATGTTGGATATAAAATAGATGATTTTGGATTTACCCTTGTAAATTTATCCAAGATAAGTCACACTGATGATCCTTTCACGTTAGCATTCATGCAAAACAAGTATTTTACGTGAGCGATCAAATTGATCCAAGATGGTCTGTTGTGTTAACGCCTCCACAAAAAGAGTAATACCATTGTGATGTTGTAGAAGATGATGACTCTATGCTTGATACATAACCAATATTAGTAATTTCTCAAATAAATTGCCTAATGTATGTGATGATGTAATTGATGATGATGATTCTTCGTTATAGGGTCGAAGTGATTGTGAAGGAATATATGTATACGATCAACAACCTAATTAAACATAAAGTATGTTCTATATTGTTGTAATAACTCTTATATATATGTATGTTCCTAAAATTGTCAATTAATTTATATTTCTTCATTTTTTACAGATATTTCATGGATCTTCGGATAATAGAGCTTATAGATTCAAATGATCCATTGGGGTATTTGAAAAGAAAGGGTTGGGCGAATATACTTGATGCTCCACTTAACCCAGATGATAGAATACCTGTTCTATTTGATGCTACTCGTAATCCAATAGGGGAAAATGGCCAACAATTGAAATCCTCTATTGGTCGAATTGTGAAGTTCAGTATACCAATCAATATAAATGATTGGTCTCAAGTTGAGGATGCAAAAAATTTCAAAATATGGATAACCATTTGTGTAAGTCTCTTATATTTTATAATCAATATATATATTATATTAGGTGTGTATTATATCTAATCTTTTGTATTGTATTTTTATAGAATTGTTACAAAGTCGATGACAGTTGGAAACTTAAGTGTTATAAGATTGCAAATAAGGTGTGAAAGGAATACAAGACTTCCAGATTGGCAAGAAATTATATGTTTCCATATTTGGAACCACTTAATGAGGTAGAGCTCTACAAAATCCCTGAAGGACACCCCTGGATTACACCTCAAGTTTGGAAAGACTTTATGGATTATAGACGTTTAGATGAATTTCAAATTATTAGGGAAAAATATCAGAATATACAAATGCATAACATTCTTCCTAACCATACTGGGAGGTCTCCAAATCCTGAAGTTAGATATAGAATGGTATTATTAATTTGTCTTATTTTATAAATATTTTTATATTTATTTTCCTCAATTTAATTTCATGTCATTGTTAATAATTTTTTCATAATTTATGTGGGAAGCTGAATTGGGTAGACCTGTTACCCGAACTGAATTGTACATAGAAACAAAGACTCCCAAAACGAAGAATTCAAGACCGATGACTAAGAGAGCAGAAGAACAACTAAATAAGTTGGTTAGTAATTTTGTTTGATAAAAAGTCTTAATGATTTTTAATAATTGATGTAATAATGAATGATATGTTTGTGTGCTTTATTATTTGTAGAGAGTTGTTCAAGAAAAAATATCCACGGGTGAAATAATCGAAGAGCATGGGAGAGATGCTTTATCATGCATTCGAATGCGAGCATCCTGGTTGTGTTAGGGGAGGTAGCCAATATGATGGTTATATGGAGTATTTTAACATTCCAAAACAAAAGCCTCAGACGGTAAGTAAGGAGAAGTACACTAAAATTAAAGAAGAATTCAACTCCTTTAAGGCCTCAATGTTAAGTGAGATTTCCACTCTAAAAGAATATCAATCACAACAAATGTCAGCCATGACATCATTCTACAACCAGGGCATGCCATATTGGCCAAGCATGCCATAATCCATGCTAGGCATGCCATAATCCATGCTAGGCATGCCACCATCTATGACAGGCACGGCACCATCCATACCAGGCATGCCACCCTCGCAATCTCATTGCTCTCAAACTACATCCAGTACGGAATATAGTCATCCTATTGGTCCTCACTATATGCCAAGAATGCATATGCAATCAAGTAGTGGTTCATTTTCTCCAATGCAATCTGCACATTCTTACCATCAATCATACCACGA
This sequence comes from Hippophae tibetana, assembly GCA_037013495.1. Classification (NCBI taxonomy): domain Eukaryota; kingdom Viridiplantae; phylum Streptophyta; class Magnoliopsida; order Rosales; family Elaeagnaceae; genus Hippophae; species Hippophae tibetana. Next base: position 19,619,630 of record CM072811.1, on the reverse strand, counting down.
TGAACGCTTTGGTGAGAATGTACATCCAATAGCTACCCCACATGGGAGTCCTCTTCTATTTGATGAATCATATGTGATAAGATTTTAATTTCTGGTGTATATACTCTATTTGACTAATCATTGGCGAATAGTAATTGATCAATCATTGTTTCATGATTGTCCACTACCTGTGCCTTCCGATGCTACCACAATCCAAGAGGTGGTTGGATAGTATATGGCTTGGCTATTGATTCAAGTTGTTCTAAATTTTGACGTGGTATTATTTTTTAACTTAAAAGATAACACTTGTTTACTACTATTATTTTATTATATCTTATATTGTTACTAAAATACATATATAATACTTTTTTTTAGTCTATTATACCAGAACTCTTAAATGCGGCACATTTAAGAGATATGAAGCAAGTATCTCGTGCTAAATCTATGTCTAGTGGTCAATCATTGTGCACCAATTCATTCAAGAAGAAGCCTTGGAAAAAGTATAGTTATGATTATGCTTTAAACTTCAGCAGAAATCTTGACACTTTGATGACTATTGTTGGGAGGGCATCTAGCATAAATGATGGATCGACTGTGCCATTTCCTATAGAAATTTCTGGTGTAGACCTTGACCAAACTTATATATCGATCGAGTGCATATTGAAACTATTTGAATATCAAATGATCGATTTAAGTATAATTCAAGTGTGGACAAGGTGAGTCCTCAATCTATTTATTTTTCTTTCATTTATGTAGAACATATATAATTATATTTATATTATCTAATTATTTATATATATATATATATATCTTTTATATAGGGCGTGCTATTATCGACTTCAACATAATCACTCATCACATTTAGCAATGTTCTATGATTCTTCATATGTCAATCAATATCAAGAAAATGATGTTAGCATCAGAGCTAAACAATTATGTGATAGGGCATTAATGCTTAACAGAAATCAATAGTTGATAATCCTTTGGCCATTTTGGTTTGAACAAGGCCAAGATCATTGGTTGTTGCTAATCATTAATCTGTTCAATAATCATGCTTGGTACTGTAACTTAGCTTCTATAGAACTGAGTAAAGATACAAAAGCAGTTGTTGAAATGTAAGAGTTATAGCTACATATTAGTTTCTTCTATTATTTTTTGTAATATTTAATAAAAATGAACCGTTTTAAACCTTGATAGGGCATGGAAGTTGTGGAACAAGTTTAGGGGCATTTCCCTTAAAAAATCTCATAAGTTTATATGGACAAAAGTTATGGTATGTACAAGCGAATATTAATAATTTTACAATTGAATAATAAAGATGTTCGAATATGAAAAATCATGTACACTTTTTTTTTGTAGGTTCCACAACAAAATAATGGAGTCATGTGTGGTTATTATTTCATGAAGTTTATGAGCGAAATAATCACAATTATCAAAATTCCAATTGATGATGTGGTAATATATTTTACCCATATACATAAAAGTTTTTAACATATTTGAGTTATTTTTTGTAAATAAATGAAATTACATTCTTATTTTGATTTTAAATACATATAGTTCTTTGGTTGGAACAAGACAGGCTACGACGAGCAAATTTTTGATAATTTACGAGAGGAATGGGCAGAACACATGGTTCAAATTATATCATCACAAGAAGAATCAGGAAAAGATTCTGATGATCTTGAATAGTATATGACAACATAACGGTAATTTTTTTAATGATTTAAAGCTCTATTTCTGTGTCTGAAGTTCCTTGTTTGATGGATGATTATATGCTCATGTATTTAGGGGAATGCATTGTTTTATGGACCTATTTTTGGCCCAAACTACATCTCATCTCTCTTTCCTACTTTCCTTATGACAACAATTAACACTTTATTAATCATTTGTCTATAAATATGAAGTTATCTGGAATCTTTGCTTGTATTTTTAATGCTATAATGAGCTCTAAATATGAAATCAGGTGTAACTCTGATTTTTTTCTTGGTTTGTATGTGTTTTGGTGCCCATTAACGTGTTCCATACGTTTAAGGGCACCAAAACTCACACAAGCCAAGTAAGAAATCGGAGTTACACTTGATTTCATATTTAGAGCTCATTATAGCATTAAAAATACTAGCAGAGATTCCAGATAACTTCATATTTATAGACAAATGATTAATAAAGTGCTAATATGAGTTTTTCGAAGGGTTATATCACTTGGATGTCGCTGTGGTAATCTCTTTTTTATGGTAATATTTATAATGATTTAATTTCTCCATTCGTATGTCTCTGTTCTGCTTGTTTGCTGGATGTTTATATGCTCATGTATGTAGAGGAATATGAATTGTTATATGGATCAGCTACTTTTTGTCTAGTTTCCTTGTCATAATGTTGATCATTCTAAGCCAACCAAGCTTGCTCGCACAATCCAATTACACTTTGACAACATTATTTTATTTGTAATTTAAGTTAACTATATGTATTGTATATACATTGTTTGTTTTTGTAATAAATGTAATTATCAAGTAATTAATTATATTTAAATTTTTAATTATTTGTATTATTATTTATATTTTAGTTTTTTATGCTATATATATTGAATATTGAATACGAAAAATGAGAATAAAAATAAAAAAATTCATAAAATGTACGTGTAAAGTCGTTTCATGCGATGAACCGACTCTACCTATAAAGTCGGTTCATCGCATGAACCAACTTTACATTTTAAGTCACTCAATTTAAAGTCAGTTCAACGAACCAACTTTAATGCCCCATTTTGTAGTAGTGAGGATTAGTTTTTATAGTATGCATGCTAGGTTGTGTGCACACTCTCTCCTTGATTGTCACTTTGGCTTTAGTTTATTTCGGGTGCAGATATTTATGAATTTTACTCCTTAATTTTTGGAACAAAAAAATATGACTTTTTAACACCTCATTATAAACCTCGCCATATACCTCATCATCACCCTTGGCGAGATGGTTGGTGAGGTTCTATAAATATCCTCTCATTTCTCTTATTTCTTACCCATCGTTTTAGTACTGAAACTTTGTCAAAATTCATTCTAAGTTTAGTTATCAAATCATTTTCTGTGTGAGTACATGATTTGATTATGTGTATCTCGTACACGATTTGACATTTATGATAGACTGTGTGTCCCTTGAAAGTATGAGTAATTATATTTCTAGTTACTTATCAATAGTTATTAATCATATTACATTATGTGGTATTAGCTATGAAGGATAGTAAGGTTCAAGTGTTGAACCAAATAGTAGTAGAAGTTGGAAGAAAATGTAGCATTAGACAATTTGGATAGAGGTCTCACCTTATAGAGATAATAATATTTTATTGTCTATTAGTGTTATGAATTGTTTATTATTTAGTGAATTATTATTTTTTGAGTGGTTGACTTATGCAACCCGATTATGTTACTATATAGATACAATTTTTATGTGAATTTATCTCGTTATATTTCTTGTTATGCATGATCTGTTGTTGAGTTAATATAATCTGAGTTTTTTATGTGTATGTTTTTACATACTAAACCATAAACTCTAACTATAAAACATTTTGTTTACTTGTTTTCTATTTGATAAATAATATCTACTATTTAAAGTTATCTACTTTTATGATATTATATAATTTGTGTTTATGTTGTGTTTTTTGGTTAAGTGATTATTATTTTGTTGGTGTATGTTAAGATTGAATCCTTAAGGAGTTTACATCTCCTTATCATGATAATGTAATGGAATGTTAACTCTTTCAAAATAAAAAAATAGTGACAATCAACAAATATTTAAAACATAAATATTTTGTAAATTTTCTTTTATATTAATTGTAATTTTGCGATATTAAAATATTCGTATTTTAATCGGATTTAATCATTTAACATAATAATCATAATAATATTTTGATAGAAAAATTCCTAAAATAATATAATTTATTTTTAATTGGTATTTTTACAAAACTAAGAGATTAAATGATATAGTTTTTAATATAAGGAATTAAACATAAAAAATGACATAATATAAGAAAATTTGGAAGTATTTTTCTCTAAATTATATATTTTGTCATATAAATTTAATCATTTTTAATTAAAAATAATACTTCATGTCATAAAATTAACTACCTCATAATGAAAAATATAATATTGTAATTTAAAATATATTTAATTTTAATTATTTAACAATGAATGAAATAAAAATATAATTATATATAATATAATTTGTATCTTAAATTTTATTTATCAAATTTAATTAAAAACTCTTTTGTTTATACAATTATAGAAAACTAAAATAATTACAGAATATAGAAAAACGTAATTTAGAGATGAGCCAAAAACTTAATCAGAGTTGAGGAAGAAAATATGGAAAACTAAAATAATGATAGGTTTGCAATGTGGTCATAGAAATAAGGAAGTGACAATGGGGCTTTTCTATTTTTAATCCCTCTATTTATCTTTTCTAATTATTCTTTTCTAAAATCTGATGCAGATTTTCGAGAATGAAGATTTTAGAGGCTGCGTTCCAAGTAATAATTATTAAGAAAAGAAAATATTTTAATATACATATATAAAATATTAAATAAAAGTATAAATATTAAATACTCAATAAAAATATAAACATTATTTTTTTTATTTTTGGTTAAAATAGGCTCCTTTGAGAGGAAGTGATTGTATAGTATCATAGTTGCAATCGAATTATTTAAAATTAAAAATATATTTAATATTAAAATCGCTGTCTCAAAGATCAATTAAGATATTAATTAGAATATCTTAAAATTCATATAAATATTTAAAAATTTATATATTTACTTTCTTTCCATATCTTTAATAATATCAAATAGTTTTTTTTTCTAATATATATTTATCAAATAGTTTTTTTCATAATATACACATATATATATATAGAGGATTATCAGGATTATAATTTAATCCAAAAACATTCAGAAAATCATATGAACGTAAATTTAAACACAACGAAAACAAAAATGGATTGAAAACATATCTCCTGTCATTAATCAAATTTTAGTACTTACACGAGAATTTCAATAGATTTTGATTTGATACTCTTACTGATTTCTCATACTTACTCTCTGCGTTTGATGATGTATATTGATGATAATTAGTAAGTAGTAAGAAGACCCGGTGCCTTTATAAAGATTCTCCCATCAAGAACCTCGTATGGTTTTGTAACCGTACGTCGGTTACAAAACCGAACCGTTACCACTATTACACCATAAAAATATTACATGCTCCCACTTGGTACAAAAGTTAAGCTAAATTCTTTTGAGTAACAAAATACACGAATCATGATGATAAGTCTTCTAAGAGCGAGTATTATCTTCCATGTATTATAATGTATTTAGTTTCCCAAGTATTATACTTTATGTGGTAACGAAACTTAATGAAAAAATCCTATATTTATTCTTGGTCTAATAAAATATATATTTTCTCAAATAAATTAAGGTGCATATGAATATAAGAAAATATCACTAAGAGTTTCATTAATAAATTGTATATATATACATTTACAAAGTGGAACTAATTTCCATTTTCTCTACATGATCCTTGGATTTCATTGGTGGAATGCCTTTAGTCAAAGGATCAACAATCATTAACTCAGTGTTAACGTGCTCAATGACCACTTTCTTTTTTTAACATGTTCTATTATAGCCAAGTATTTAATGTCGATGTGCTTACTACAACTACCACTCTTGTTGTTCTTAGCCATAAACACATCAGCTAAGTTGTCACAGTACAATTTTAATATCCTAGAAATAGAGTCAACTACTCTAAGCCTGCAAATGAAACTCTTCAACCATACACCATATGATGTGGCCTCAAAACATGACACGAACTCAATCTCTATAGTGGAAGTAGCGGTCAAGGACTGCTTCGCACTCCACCAAGACACAGTTCAACTGGCAAGCATGAAAATGTAACCAGATATTGATTTTTGTGAATCAACACAGCCAACGAAGTTCATATCGAAATATCCAATTACTTCCAAATCGTCGCTTTGTTTATACATAAGCATATAGTCCTTGGTTCCTTGTAGGTACCTCATCACTTTCTTTACAACTTTCCAGTGGTTAACACCTCGGTTACTCTGAAATCTCCCTAGCATCCCAACAACAAATGCAATGTCAAGTCTGATGCAAAACTAAGCATACATCAGGCTTCCAACGACTGAATCATATGGAATGATTTTCATATGTTCTCTTTCAAAATAATTCTTTGGACATTGGTCTAAATTGAACTTATCGTCTTTCACAATGGGAGCAACACTTGATGAACAATCTTTCATCCGAAATCTCACTAAAACTTTATTGATATAGGTTTCTTGAGATAAACCCAAGACACCTTGAAGTCTATCTCTATGGATCTTAATGCCAATGACATAAGATGTCTCACCCATATCCTTCATATTAAAAATTTTAGAGAGGAATTGTTTTACCTCATGTAAAAAAAACCTTATCATTGGCTGCAAGCAAAATATCATCCATATATAGCACTAAAAAACAAATATTACTCCCACTAACCTTCTGGTGTATACATTGATCCATGATGTTCTCTTCAAAACCAAATGAAGTGATGACATTATGGAATTTCAAATACCATTGAGAGAAAACTTGATTTAATCCATATATGGATTTATTGAGCTTACAAACCAAATGCTCACCATTACTGGAGAAGAATCCTTCAAGGTTTTTCATATAAACCTCTTCCTCTAGGTTACCATTAAAAAAAGCCGTTTTCACATCCATTTGATGCAAATCCAAATCAAAATGGGCAACCAATACCATGATCACATGAAGTGAATCTTTCTTGGATATAGGAGAAAATGTTTATGTGTAGTCGATTCTCTCCCTTTGAGTGAATCATTTGGCAACGAGTCTTGCCTTATGTCTCTTAATGTTTCCTTGTGAGTCTTTCTTTGTCTTTAAGACCCATTTACATCCAATGGCTTTCACACCAACAGACAACTTGACGAGATCCCAAACTCAGTTAGATGCCATAGAATCCATCTCTTCTTTCATGGAATTGTACCATAGGTTCGAAACCTTAGAACTATGGCCTATGAAAACGATTTGGGATCATCCATAGCTCCAATGTTACAATCAGATTCTTGTAGATATACTACATAATCACTAGGAATTGCCGACTTTTTAGTTCTAATAGATCTTCTTGATGTCGCACCACCATCTTCCTAGGAAGTATGAGGTTTAACTTGTTGTTCAGAAGTTTCAATTATCTCTTGAACAACATGATCTATTGGACTATTATCAACAACTTATGGAATTCCATTGATTGGTTCTTCAACACCCGCTTGTACTTGAGGGGTGTTGTAAACAATAATAATCTATTTTCTGAAGTAGAAGGTTAAGACTCTAATTGATCAGTATTAGAAACTATGTTCTTGGTTTGATCGCTCCCACTAATCAGGTCATATTCAAGAAAATTTTCATTTCTTGATTCAAAAAACAGAGTATTGTGAGATGGATAATAAAATCTGTAACCCTTAGGCCGTTCAACATATCCAATGAAATACCCACTAATGGTCCTTGGGAGAACCTTTATAAAACATCAGATTCTCTCACTATTCACTGATTCATTAAGATATACCATCAAAATGCAGAAAATAAGTGTGAGAAACCAATGAGAGATCAATGAGAGCATCAAATCAAAAATCTATTAGAATTTTCGTGTAAATGCTAAAATTTGATCAATGATAGGAGGTATGTTTTCAATCCATTTTATTTCTGTTGTATTTAAATTTTACATTTATAAACGTTTCTAGCTTGAATCATAGTCTTACACGAAATCCTCTTGATTTGATCTTCGATTTGCCCCGAATATTTAGTAATTTTAAAACTAACATGGATTTTTTTTCCAAGGCAGTTGGCGGAAGGTGGAACCCATGTTGTTATGGCTGTGAGGAGTACAAAAGCAGCTAATGAATTGTTTCAGAAATGGAAGACTGAGTGGCCAGGACAGGGGCTTCCTCTTAATAATGAGGTAATTGATTAAATCCTCTGAAAATTATTTTCTGAAAGTGATTTTGGGTCTGTTAGGAACTGCTTCGAAAATGCTTTCAAATGGATCAAAATGATAGAAACTAATTATAAGGAAAATAAATAGAAGCTAACTAATTTAAATGAAAGTATGTCATCACTATTGAACATTTCTCTTTCTTGAATGCATTTTTATTCATTTAGAATAAAATTTAGGCAGAGATGATATTTGAAGAAATTAAAACTAATTATAAGGAAAATAAATAGAAGCTAACTGGCTAGTGAGTGAATTACAGTTAACTGAGTATTGATCAGAACTAATGTAAGGTTATGTAAGTTCAATTATAATGCAACATTGAATTCTAGTTTTCTACATATTGTAGTTTTGCTATAGTTGTTGACTGATGTTCTTCGGTTTCATTGTGTATATAGCCACAAAAATTTCCTAAAGATGGATATGAAGAACTCATGCAAGTGAATCATCTGGCTCCAGCGTTGCTTCAAGTTTTGCTTTTACCATCCCTAGTTATTAGGCTCTCCAAGTCGAATAATTAATGTGAATTCTGTGGTAAGTTTGACCGTCATTATGCATGCTATTTAAAAAGGGAAAAAATATCATGGGTTCTCCAAAATGTTTAAATTGTAAAAATTCACACAAAACCAGAAATTGTGAAACCTAGATATTGATTTTTGGATAACAATTGGTTCAAACAGGTATCTTGATTTTTGACTAGATGTGCTTTTGCGTCGACAGTGCTTGCATTTCTTTATATATATATATATATATAAGAATTAGAGATATGAATAGGTATGCTTCAAAAAGATTCCCTTTCTTTCATTTAACACAAGATTATGACATTATTCGGTTTATGAATCGTACATTCATATTTTTAATTAGTGTGTGACATCAAATGTTTGTATTTCATTGTCTTTTGTTTACCCTGTTCATGCAAAGGAAAATAAAATAGTTAATGTCTTAACTATGCTTTACATTTTTGGTCTCATTTGATGACATCATGCGTTCACCACCCTTGTGTATATGCATTATGTTGTCTTTTTCCGGATGACATGAATGTTGTCTTTGGGAAAAGAAAATATTCAAGCTTAGTTGGATACTCTGGCTGCAAGCTGGCGTAGGTGCACTTTTGAATTCTTATCCTGTACTTTTTACCAATCTGGGGAGAGTTTTCATGCACGTTATTTGCTGCATTTGTTTGTATTGCAAAAATTTTGTCGCAAATTATGTGTGCGCGTATGAGATTTTCCTTCTCAGTATAGTGAATATATGGTAGTCTTTGTTTTGTTTTCATCAATCAACCCTATAAAAACATCTGCATCAATATAAATAAGTTGATAGATTCTCTAATTAACATTCCATAGGTTAACTTCTTTTGTTAATTTAACTAATCTAACATACATTAATTTAGTTACCTTTTATCTCGAGGCATATTAAGAGGAGACATGGATGTCTTCAAAAGTAGCACATAAATCAAGGGGTCTTTCGGATTCTTGTATCTCAAACATTTAGAAGAGGCAAACTTCTCGGGGGTTTCACTCAGTTCGATTGCTTCCAAAAAGGGTGTCTTCCCCTTATTTTGTTTCTTTATCTTCTCTTCTAAAACCAATACTTTGTTCTTCCATTATAACTTTTCTTCAAGAATCAAGCTACCTTATAGGAGTAACAATTTCACTTCGGCTCACTTAAGTGGCAACTGGTTGACAATCAACATGCTCATAAGTTTGATTTATTTGACCATTTAACTCCTTAGTCTTGTCACTCTCATATAGCATTCTATCAACTTCTTAATCCTCTTCCTAAACTACTTGTACATTATTAGGTGCGGGTTTCATTACGTTGGGCACAACGGGTAAAAATAAAATAAATTTAATAGAGTAAAATAATGATACTGGTAATTTAACGTGATTCACTTTTTAATTTGGACTAAGTCTACGGGATAAATTCCGAAAAATATTTCTTTCATTCCACTAATATAATTAATGGGTACAAAGTGAGAGATAATACAACAAATTGAGATAAATCCAAAATAATGTCACATGAGTGTTTCCAAAACTCACTATTTTGTCACTCCCTTTTTAGAAAAATATCTCAATATTTTTTTAAGATATTATCTCCCATTTTCTTACACACAATACTATTTTTCTTCAAAGAAAATTGTTCATTTGGCTTTGCTTTGCTTCTCTTCTTGTTTTGGTGTGTTGATGTATCTCTAAGGCAAAGACATTGCTTATTTATAGGCAAAATTGCCTATCAATGTTAGATACGTTTGTCAAATATGGATGCACCTACTATTTGTGTTTACACCTAAAATTTGTGGTTGCACCTACCATTTGTGGTTGCACCTACCATTTATGGTTGCACCTAACATTTGTGGTTGCACCTACCATTTATGGTTGCACTTAACATTTGTGGTTGCACCTAACATTTTTATTTTCTTCCTCTTCAATATAGGAAGGACTTACAAATCTCCCTCTCCCGACTACATAGAGGGCTCCACCAATCCAGTAGCTAAACGACAGTATTCAAAATCCTGTCTTGGGACAATTTTCATCAACATGTCTGATCCATTTTCTTCTGTATGGATCTTTTCAAGCTGTAATAGCTCCTTCTCCATTACATCCCTAATCCAATGATATCTCACATCAATATGTTTTGATCTCGAATGAAATGAGACATTCTTTACAAGATGGATAGCACTCTAACTACCACAAAATAACTGGTAACTATCTTGTTGCAACCCAAGTTCTTTCAAGAACTTTTTCATCCATAGCAACTCTTTACATGCTTCCGTTGCTGCTATAAATTCTACTTTGGTAGTGAACAGTGCAACACATTTTTGTAACTTTGATTTCCATGACACAACTCCCCCTGCAAATATAATCAGGTAACCTGAAGTGGATTTTTTGGAATCCACATCACCAGCCATATCTACATCTATGTATCCAACTAACACATGTTTACCATTCCCAAAGCATAGGCATATTTTGGAATAACCTTGAAGATACCTGAAAATTCATTTCACTACAGCCTAATGTTCCTTTCCAGGATTTGAAAGGAATCTACTTACAATTCCAACTGTATGAGCGATATCTGGCCGTGTACAAACCATGGAATACATCAGACTTTCAACTGCTAAAGCATATGGAACTTTTTCCATCTCTTCCTTCTTTTTGTTTGTAGAAGAACTCTGTTTAGAACTTAGCTTAAAGTGATTAGAAAGAGGACAACTAATCGCTTTAGCCTTATCCATATGAAATCTTTGAAGTACTTTCTCAATATACTTCTCCTATGACGACCATAATTTATCGGTGCCTCTGTCTCTAATAATACTCATGCCAAGAATCTACTTTGCTGGCCCCAAGTATTTCATGGAAAAAGACTTACTCAACTTCATTTTCAAGTTGTTGATTCTAGAAATATTTTGGCCAACAATCAACATATCATCCATATAGAGAAAAAGAATAATGAAATCATCATCAGAGAATTTCTACACAAAAACACAATGGTCTAAAGTAGTCTTTTTGTAGCCTTACTCCCACCATAACATACTCAAACTTTTTATACCATTGTCTTGGTGCCTATTTTAAGCCATAAAGACTTTTCTTCAATTTGCAAACATAATATTCTTTTCCCTTTTGCTGAAAACCCTCTAGCTGCTCCATGTATATCTCTTCTTCCAAGTCACCATGTAGGAAGGAATTTTTGACATCCATTTGCTCAACCTCCAAGTCAAGACTTGCTACTAACCCTAGTACAGTATGAATGGATGTCATTTTCAAAACTGGAGAGAAAATCTCGTCAAAGTCAACACATTTACTTTGGCTGAATCCTTTGAAAACCAATCTGGCTTTGTATCGCAGATTGGAATTGTGTCCTTCATGCTTCACCCTGAACACCCATTTATTTTTCATGACTTTCTTCCCTTTGGGTAGCTTCATCAACTCAAAAGTTTTGTTCTCATGCAAGGAATTAATCTCATCTTGCATGGCTTCAATCCATTTTTGTTTGGATTCATCATCCATTGCCTCTTCATAACTCTCAAGTTCTCCCCCATCAGTGAGAGTTACATACTTATCTGGAGGATATTAGGTAGAGGGTCGTCTCACTCTATCACTTCTTCTCAGTGGAACATGAAAAGCCACAGGTGTTGGTATTGGATAATGAACATCATCATTTACCTCATCTTTAGAACCAACTTCTATGAGAGCATCATCTTTATCAGGTGAATAAACCTGGTCTTCATCTCCAAATTGTCTTGGAACTGATGTTGGAGGAATTAATTCCAAATCTAATGAGTCACCATTGGAATTAGGAACATTTTTCTTCATTTTGATAATGCCTTCAATGGTCTCAACTTCAACAAATATAGCATCACGGCTCCTGACAAGTCTCTTTGCAACCGGATCGTAAAATCTATAGCCAAATTGATCTTGACCATAGCCAATAAAAATACACTATCTTATTTTGGCATCAAGTTTGGATCTCTCATCCTTCGGAATATGGACAAATGCTTTGCATCCAAACACTCGCATATGATCATAGGAAACTTCCTTTCCTGATCGCACTTTATCTGGAACATCCATCTTGAGAGGAGTACAGGGTGAAAGATTCAACAAATGTGTAATTGTGAGTATGGTTTCACCCCATAAAGTTTTAGGCAACTTTGCATTTGAGAGTAGACATCTAACTCTCTCCATCAAAGTTCTGTTCATCCTCTCAGTTAATTCATTCAACAACGGTGTCTTTGGAGGTGTCATATGATGTCGAATACCATGCTTTTTGCAGTAAGCATAGAAAGATCCTATGTATTCTTCACCATTGTCTGTCTGGATTCACTTTAGCTTCTTTCCAGTTCGTCTCTCAACTGAGGCATGAAATTCTTTGAAGACATCTAAAACTTGATCCTTTGTCTTAAGAAGATATACCCACATCTTTCTTGAATGATCATCAATAAAATTCACAAAGTATTGATCACCACTAAGTGACTTTGGCATTGGTCCAAACAAATATGAATGAATTAGATCTAAAATATTATTCATTCTAGAAGGAGAGGAACTTTCTAAAGCAACCATGTTTGGATTTCCTACTAGACAATGAACACATTTCTCCAAATGTACTTCATCCATTCCGAGCAATATCTTCTTTTTGGCTAGACTTGTCAAACCTTTTTCACCCATGTGATTAAGTCTCTTATGCCATAACTCAGCTGCACTGTCTTTCTCTATGAAATTTTTTGTGTTGGTAGAGAGCTTCGTTTTCATTATATACAGAGTTGTATACTTCTCACCTCTAACCACTATTAATGAGCCTTTTGTAAGTTTCCATTTGTCATAAATGAAGGAGCTACAATATCCTTCATTTGCAAGTTTGCGCACATAGATCAAATTCAGACGTATATTTGGAATATGTCTGACATCCTTTAGAAATAGTCTAGTTCCGTTCTTTGTTTCCAAGCAAACATCTCTTCTACTTGCAACCTTTGACAAACCTTCATTTCCCATTCTAACAACACCAAAACTTCCAGGTGTGTGTGATGAGAAAAATTCTCTTCACGATGTAGCGTGAATTGTAGCACTACTATCAATCACCCAGATGGTCTTGTGTGATGCAAGATTGACAAAATCTTCATCATAGACGATATTGAACTCGTCTATGATATTTGTTTGCTCATCATCACTATTGTCGTCTTTATTCACTATTTTTCCTTTGTTCATTTCTTGTTCCTTTTTGAACACCTGGCAAAATTTCTTGATGTAACCCTTCCTCTTACAGTGATGGCATTCAACATTGGAAAATTTGTTTGATTTTCCTCTGCTCTTGCTTCTGGGTTTTTGTTCTCTATATTATCTCTTTCCTCTAGACTCTGTGATAAGGGCTTCTGCTTCTGAATCTCTCTCCCTGTTTTGTTTCTCATATGAAAACATGGCTTCTACAACAACTTCAAACTCCATATTATCTTTTTCATAAGTCAGAGTTATTGTGATATGATTATATGATGAGGGTAGTGATGCTAGCAACATCACAACTTTCTCTTCATCGTCGAAACTTACATTAAATCTTGCTAAGTGAGAAAGCTTGTTGTTGAAATCGCTAACATGTTGCATCATACTCATATTATCTTCCTTCCCCATCTGATCTATCTCCTTCCACAAATAAAATTTATTGGCAAGGTTCTTTGGCATGTACACGTTTTCTAGAGTCTCCTATGTTTCTTTAGCAGTCTTGCAATTTTTTGATTCAATATTTTGCAAGACACTGTCTGAGAGATTTAGACGGATTGTACTAGCTGTAATCTCATCTATTTCCTCCCACTCTTCCTCGGTGACGGTTACTATCTTCTTTTCTTTCCCAAGCAATGCCTTCTAGACCTTCTCTTGAATGAGAATATCTTTCACCCTTCTTTGCCATAAAGAGAAATTATTATCGCCATTAAATTTTTCAATCTCTACCTTCTGGCTTGACATTTTTTTTCTCGTTATGTTTCTTTTTCTGCAAATAAATATGCCCTGGACCTGATAAAATCTTTTCTGATTTGGTAGATCAGTCTATGTTGTAACCACAGAGCATATTAAGAATTTTATTAGACCAACTCTGATACCAGTTGTTGGGCACAACAGGTAAAAATAAAATAAATTCAATAGAGTAAAATAATGACACTGGTAATTTAACATGGTTCACCCTTTAATTTAGGCTAAGTCCATGAGACAAACTCCGAAAAATATTTCTTTCAATAATAAAATTAATGGGTACAAAGTGATAGGCAATACAAAAAATTGAGATAAACCCAAAATAGTGTCACACAAGTGTTTCCCAAACTCACTATTTTGTCAATCCCCTTTTAGAAAAATATTCCAATAATTTTCTAAGATATTCTCTCCCATTTTCTTACACACAACACTATTTTTCTTCAAAGGAAATTGTTCCTTTGGCTTTGCTTCTCTTCTTGTTTTGGTGTGTTGATGTATCTCTAAGGCAAAGACATTGCCTATTTATAGGCAAAATTGCCTATCAATGTTAGATGCATTTGTCAAATGTGATTGCACCTACCATTTGTGGTTACACCTAATATTTGTGGTTGTACCTACCATTTATAATTACACCTACCATTTGTGGTTACACCTACCATTTATGGTTGTACCTAATATTTTTATTTGCTTCCTCTTCAACGTAGAAGGGACTTACACATTACTCGTATCACGGGTTGTTCTTGGTTCATCACTTCAACATGCCTTCTCAGCTCACTTCACATTTATTTCATGGATTTCCTAATGTCTAATAATTAGAGGAGTAACTCTTGGTTCGAGTTGGACACCTCGATTGCTCAATTACTCATGTCCTTCAAAACTGGCGTGTTGTCGACATTATCTCCATCCTGATGACCTCATTAACCATTTTTTATTGATGGTTTTTAGAATATGAAAATAGAAAGTTATTTAAGTTAAATACTATTGTGTAGTGATGTGTATTGATAAGTTCGTATAATATTGAATAGTTTGGTATTTAGTTTTTATGATTTGGGAGGATAAATGAAAAAGGCTTTGATGTATTAACATGTGAGACAAGATGATTTTAGAATAGTTTGTATTGAAATAGTTTTCCAACTTCACTTACAGGGGTATTTATGGTTCGGCAAGGAGGTTATAACAATTTTACCTGCTTGTTTCAATTATATTTTATTCTTCAAACATGCATTTGTAGAATATTCTAAATAAATGTCATTAAACTCATAATGATTAATAATATATATAAGGTTTTTAACCCTTAACATTCGACACTGATTAATATACATAACGGCTCAATAAATAAATATCATTAACAAATTTTTTTTGTCACTCGACACTAAACGACTAAAATTGAATAAAAGGTTTTCATTGTCAAACAAACAAACTAAAATCATTGCAAACATTTGTCAATTGTCAAAATCCTTCATATTCATATTGTCACCGTAACCTGTAAAATAAATGAGCAAAAATCATTCCAATAATTATTTTCACCTAATTCTTATGGTTATTGCTAAACAAATAAGCACAAATCATTTAAACAATTCTTCTTCACTTAATTCTTAATGTTACTGTTAAATTTATAAATATGTATTAAGTATCCTTTATATTCTTAAAATATGAATCTTCATCATCTTTTTTTTTTTTTCCTAATAAAAATTACTGACATCGAGATTGAGCTCCAGATAAAAAGCTTAATTAAAATGTTTTCCCAGCTTTTTCTAAATATTTTGCATTCCAACACAATTCTGTAACAATTAATTGAAATATTAAGATAACCAAAGGTAACCACTTAAATAACTAATTCTAACTTTAAACTTCTAACATATATTTTTATGCTCCAACCACAAGCAATTTAACCAGAGGCAATTTATCCATACCTTTTTACCTTTTATACTTTAAAATGTGTATAAGAATAATTATGTATAATCATATATATATATATATATATATATTATCATTATGTAAAAATTTAAACTTATAAATTAAATATTGATATATTTTATTTATTATAATATATTTATATTACAATATTTTAACTAAATTGTAAAAATAATTATTAATTTTATAAACGTAAAATATGTAATTTTCTTTTTTAATGATATTTTATTACTCTGTCTGAATATTTAAAAATAACATAATAAGATGTCAAATACAATAAGTAAATAAGATACTTTTCTTGATACATGAGCACAAAATATATGTAAAATATATATAAAATAAATTTAAAAATACTAATAAGTTTTAAAAGTAACCACTTAAATAACTAATTCTTACTTTAAACTTTTACTTTCAATAAATCCTTTATTATTTTATTTCAAGTTACATTTCATTTCAAGAATAGCTATTTTCCTACTCAATTTTAAAGAGTAAATATGTAACAATTTTTCTCCAAAGTGTTATAAATTAATTCTAACGGAAGCGAAATTTGGATCCAATTTATCTACACAAATATATAATTATAGATAACAACAAAATAATAAGCAATGAGAAAAATAAATGACACAATATAATTTAAGTGGTTCAACATTTTAATGTGAAAAGTCTACTCCACGGACGACAGCACACCAAGGAAAAATCTACTAATAATCAAATAGAGATACAAGTACCAATATTTCGAGAGCTTCACAAAATATACCAAAACCTTAATACAACCAGAAAATAAATATCTCTAATTTATTGGTAATATACAGCAAGATAAATCAACAAACTTACTATTTAATCAAATATTACCATACAAATCAATTTTCTCTTCTTTTATGTCTGTTGGAAGTTTAATATTCTTCTCTACTGATGAGTTACAACTTATTGTTTTGTAATCAATAAGAATTTACAAGTAAACTAGCAGAGAACAAACAAAGAAAGAAAATGGGATTTGGGAAGAAGTTTCTACGCAAAGAGTTGGAGCTAGGTGCAGCATCTTTTCTAATTGTATCTCTTCTATTTTGACTGCTTTATTCTTCTCAGAGGAACAATATATATGGGTTTGGGGCCTAAGATTGTTTTGGGTCTATATTTAACAAATCTCTACCTTGGCTCAAAATATAAAACTAGTTCTTCAAATATGAAATTCCTCAAATTACCAAATAACTGTCATCCAAAGCCCCGAAGGGTGATCATATACTGCAAACACCAATAAAGTCCAATCAATGTTTGAACTTGTTAAATGGAATTGGTTTGGTTAACATATCAACTAGATTCTCTGTAGAGATTATCTTATTGACAACAATAGCACCTTGAGATACAATGTCACGAACGAAGTGATATCTGACATCAATATGTTTGGTTCTTTCATGATACCTAGTATTCTTGATCAAATATATCACATTCTGACTATTACAAAATACAATATAAGTATCCTATTGTAAACCCAAATCACAAACCAAACCTTTAAGGGCTTCTTTCACTTCTTTTGTTGCTTCCATATATTTTGTCTCTGTGGTAGACAAAGCAACTGTAGACTATAAAGTATCCTTCCAACTAATGTCATAATGATAAAGAGTGAAGACATAACCTGTTAGGGATCTTCTTCTATCCAAATCACCAATATAATTGAATTCCACATAACCAATAACACTGCAACTAGTATTAGAACATCCATCATATACCAAACCAAAATTAGATATGCCTCTCAAATACTGAAGTGTCCATTTCACTACTTGCCAATGACCTTTGCCAGGATTACCTATATACCTATTGACAACACTAACTACATGTGAAATTTCTGGACGAGTACAAACCATAGCGTACATCAAAGTACCAACGGTACTAACATATGGAACTTAAGACATGTACGAATCTTCTTCTTCTAACTGTGATGAAAAATCCAAAGAAAGTCTAAAATGTACAGCTAATAGTGTACTCACAGGTTTAGACTCTTTCATACCAAAACGTTCAAGAACTTTTTCAATATAACTTTTTTGAGTCAAATAAAGCTTGTCTGCTTGTCTATCCTATAAATTTTCATGCCCAAAATTTTCTTCGCTACACCCAAATATTTCATCTCAAACTCACCACTAAGTTGAGAGTTTAATTTATGAATCTCAAACTTATTCTTAGAAGAAAGAAGTATGTCATCAATATAAAACAACAAATAGACAGATGAACTATCATGGAATCTTTTATGATAAACAAAACTATCATAATCACTCATAAAGTAACCATGATCAATTATAAAATAATCAAACCGCTTATACAACTGCCTAGAGATTGCTTCAACCCATATAAAGACTTTTTCAATAAACAAACATGGTCTTCCTTACTTGGAACAACAAACCCCTTTGATTTATGCATATATATTTATTGCTTAAGCTCACCATGTAAGAAGGCTATTTTGAAATCAAGTTGTTCTAATTCCATGTCAAACAATGCAACCATAGCAAGCAACACATGAATAGAGCTATGTTTCACAACATGTGAAAATACTTCATTAAAGTCAATACCCTTCTTTTCATAATAATCCTTTGCAACAACACATTCCTTGAACGTAGTTGATTCAACCTCAGGTATATCTTCCTTTTTCTTGAAGACCCATTTTTTTCCAACAATCTTCTCGCCCTTAGGCGATTTCACCAATTCTCAAGTATGATTCTTATGAAGTAATTCAATCTTTTAATTCATAGCAACTAGCCAATGAACATACTCATCACAAGTGACAGCTTCATGATGACTAGAAGGCCCATGCATCTCAATAGACTCTGCCACAAACAATGCAAAAGAAACTAAGTCTGTATCTACGTACCTTTGAGGGCGTCAAATGTCTCTTATTCCTTTACCCTTAGTGATACTATATGGTTTCTTATGTTGCTCTTATACTACATCATGAGCAAAATTATTTATCTCATCCATAGATTGCTGATCTAAAGTGCCCTCTTGCATTTGACTAGGAGCTTCACTCTTTTGCTCCACCTATTTACTGACACCATGGTCTTTACCTACAATAATAAACTCCCCTTTTCTTTTTCAACATGGAAAACTCATCAAACTTAACATCTCTACTACTCAAAAATTTAGGTGACTTGGGTTTAATACACTATAATCTATAACCCTTAATCCTAGAAGGATACCCTAAAAATATGCATTTCAATGCCCTAGGCTCAAGTTTACCATCATTAACATGAGCATAAGCAGTACAATCAAAAACTTTCAAATAAGAATAATTAGTAGGAGTACCAGAGAATATCTCAATTGGAGTCTTCAACTCAATTGCAGTTAATGAAGACCGATTCATCAAATAGCAGGCATGGTTACAAGCTTCAGCCCAAAAGGATTTATCCAAGTTAACTTGAAAGAGAATACAAAGAGCTCTTTCTAAGAGAGTCCTAACCATACGTTCTGCAACTTCATTTTGATGTGGTGTATGATGCATAGTGCGGTGTTTCACTATGCCATTTATTTCATATAACTCATTAAACTGACTTTCACAAAATTCTAAACCATTGTCAATCTTCAAATGCTTGATTTTCTTGCCTGTTTGATTTTCTATAAAATCTTTGAATTTTATAAATTTTGAGAACGCATCATTCTTGTTCTTCAGAAAATACACCCAAACATGATGGGATAAGTCATCAATAAAAGTCAACATATATCGGACACCACATTTAGCCACAACATAAGAAGGACCCCAAAGATCTGAATGAATATAATCAAAAATACCTTTCGCTTTATGGATGGTTGTACTGAACTTGACTCTACGATGCTTTCTATAGACACAATGCTCATAAAAATCAAGCTTCCCAGTTTTCTGACCACTGAGCAAATCCCATTTGCTCAAAATAAACGTCTCTAACTCACTCATATGCCCAAGTCGCATATGCCATAATTGAGTAGTATTTGAATCTTGATTTGATGAGAACGAAACTAAAAAATTACAAATAATAGTGCTACCTTGAAGCACATAGAGGCTACGCAACAATTGTCTTTTAATAAAAACGAGAGTACTCTTACTAACTCTCAAAACTCCACCTTCAGCTATATATTTGTAGCCTTATGAATCAAGAGTACCCAAAGATATCGAGTTCTTTTTCAAATCTGGAACATGGAGAACATTTTTCAAAGTCCTAACAATACCATTATGCATCTTAATTCAGACAGTATCAATACCAATAACCTTGCAGGACATATTGTTTCCCATCAAGACAACACCCTCATCAATAGACTGATAAGAAGAAAACCAGTCTCTACTGAGGCACATATGGTAAGTACAACCCGAATCAAGAATCTAAACATCTCCAAGAGAACCAATAGATACTGATAGAATATTTTCAGCATCGAAATTAGAACTATCTACAACACCAGTAACATCATTAGTACCAGAAGACATTGTAGCAAATTTTCTTTTACCTTTAAGTTTTAAACAATTTACTTTTCATTGTCTTTCATGATGGCAATAGTTGAATTTATCCGTTCATTTTCTAGATTTGGATCTAGACTTACCTCTATAGTTTCTTGATCATTTTTCTTGATTTCTACCTTTGATAAATAAACACTGCTATTATCATTTTTGCTTGTAGACACATTTTTCTTCAACTCTATCGAATTCAAAGCTGCTTTGAAATTCGACAAAGAAATACCGTCTCGCCCATATAGTATGGTGTCAACGAAAGTTTCAAATGAATGAGGTAAAGAACATAATAGAACTAAGGCCTGATCCTCATAATCAATCTTAACACCACCATTTTTAGATCATGAATAATTTAAGTAAATTTATCAAGGTGATCGTGTAAAGGTGTACCTTCTGACATTCTGAATGTATACAAACGTTGCTTCAAATATAAATGATTTGTCAAAGACTTGATCATGTACAAATTATTCAATTTAAGCCATAATCTAGTGAGAGATTCTTCATCACCAACCTTGCACAGTAGCTCATGAGACAAGGAAAATTGAATCAAACTGAGAGCATTTTCCATCAATATATCTTTTCTTCATCGGTCAATTTTTCTGACAATTTATCGTTCCCTTCAAGTGTCTTAACAAGCCATTTTTTAACTAATATGGCTTGCATCTTCATTCGCCAAAAATTGAAATCATTCTGACTATTAAATTTCTTAATTCTGTACTTTGTCGCCATGATAGAAAACCTAATATTAAATAAACAGAAGCACAACCCAAAAAATATATAACCCATCAGATAAACATAAGATCAAAATAAATCCAAAGAGCAAACTTTATTAGTTCCAATAAATAACAGAATAACTCAATACTCTGATACCAATTTGTTATAAAATAGCACTAGCGGAAGCGAAGTTCGGGTCAAAATTTGGTTGCAAAAATATATAATTTTGGGTAACAGCAAAATAATAAGCAACGAGAAAAATAAATGATACACAATGATTTAAGTGGTTCAATTTTTCAATGTGAAAAGTCTACTCTACTAATGACAACATACAGAGAAAAAATCCACTAATAATCAAATGGAGTTACAAATACCAATATTCTAAGAGCTTCACAAAATATACCAAAATCTAAATACACCTATAAAATAACTATCTTTAATTTACTAGTAATATACAATAAGATAAACCGATTAACTTTTTATTTAATCAAATATTACCATACAAATGAATTTTCTCTTCTTCTTTGTCTATCAGAAGTTTAATCTTCTTCTATACTGAAGAGTTACAACTGATTGTCTTGTAATCAATAAGAATTTACAAGTAGACCAACAGAGAACAAACGAAAGAAAATGGGATTTGGGAAGGAGTTTCTGCGCAGAGAGTTGTAGCTAGGTGCAGCTTCTATTCTATTTGTATTTGCTCTATTCTGACGACTTTATTCTTCTCGCAGGAAGAACATATATATATATATAAAAGAAGAAGGCAAGGGTTTAACATATGGGTTTTGAGGCTTAAGATTATTTTGAGCCAATATTTAACACAAAGTATAAAGTTTAAAGGCTAGACATCTCCCTAAATAATTATTCCTAACTTACAACTTTGAAAATATATTTTTATGTTGCAATCACAATCAATTTATAGATATGGTTTTACATTTTATGCTTTAAAATCTTTTTATTGACTAGGGAGTTTTGACTAAAATTGATTTACGAGTAAGGAAAGCAAAAGAAGGTGTGATTTCTTGAGAAGCAATTGTTACTGTAGTGCTTCTTGCCAATGGCTACAAGCAATGTGAATACTGTGTTGCCCTCTTGTAGGCATGGCACTCTTTCTCTTCTTTGTCTGTTGTTTTTTTTTTCAAAGGCTCAGGGAGCTCATGTGCTATAGACTCAAAATTATATAACATAATTAAACAGAAAATAGCACAATAAATTAATAAATTTAAAATCATATTCATGATTAAATTAATTAATGAAAAGCTAAATCAAATTTGAAGTAAAAACCATGTGAGAAACTTTGAGTATATAAATCATAAACCTTTAAAACTTTCATACGAAGTTTTTTATCAAGATTATTTTTTACTTTTAGTTTTTATAATATTTAAAGCTGTCTTTTATTATCATGAATTGAACAAAAGTTAAATTTTAAAATATTTTTGGAATAAGTCATATTAATTTAAGAAGTATTTGTAATTTGTATATAATATATATCACTACCATTTTATTATATCACTATTTTTTGTCAAATATGTTAATATAAGTGTTTATTTGGCTATTTTAAATCACTTTATTTACTCATGTCATTTTTACATACATATTTATTAAATATTATTAATACATATAATAAGATAACAAAATATAGATAGAAAAATTAAATGTAATATATTAATACAAATAAATATACATGTAAAATATTTATTTCAAGTTATATAGTTGTTCAACCAAATTAAAATCATGGGAAAAGTACATAAATGAATACTTTTTTTTAAAGAAAAATATAAAATATCCTCACTGTAATTTCATGACTTACACATTTTTCAAACTTTTTCCAACTAAATCATCCACTCTTTTTTACACATAAGTTGGTAATTAATCTTTAACTTGTGTCGACATATAGTTAGTAATTACTCCTTTTTTTATATAGTTATAGAAGTGTTCATCCAAATAGAAACTAGTGTGTGGTTTGTAATTGTATATCATTTTATTTGGGAAAAAAATAGAAGGTAATTGTGTAACTTCAAGGGTAAAAAAAATTATTTATCACAAAAAGAAAAAAAAATTGTTTAGGGGTATTTATGTATCTATTATCTATTATCACCATAAAAGAGTGATTTTATCATTTTAAGAGTGAAATACCATAATGTCCTTGTTTTTGCATATATTTCATGTTTGCCTTCCCTTAACTAATTATATGTTCAATTAAATAAAAAATAATTAAAATATCATCAATCCTATTTAGAATATATTATCTATTAGATTGTAATTTCTTTAACTTAATTATTTTTTTAACAAATTTAATTACAATAAATTATGCCAAAGAATTCTCATTCATAATTAGAGTTTTTTTAGAAAGACAATTATCATTCAAATTTTAAATATATATAATAGTTTTGAAGAAAATAATTTACATCTAAAATATTTATAAGAAAAAAATAGAAAACCAATTACTATAATTATATGGAGTGAAAAATTAGTTTGTTATATTATTAATGACTTCAATATTTCAATAAAATCTTTCAAAAATTTATGATAAATGTAATTCTTACTTTTAAAAATATTTGTAGTTATGGTTTATATATTCAATTTCACATAAACGTCTAAAAGTTAAGTGAGAAAAAAGGTAGTCAGCAACAAAAGATTATAAATGTGAAACCTAACAATAAAGAAGTATATGGCCAAACCAATCAATATGTGAGACAGACATCACCCCACTAACTGGAAAAGAAATGGAGAATCATATTCTGAACGATGTAAAGAAAAACATGCATGAAACACCTATCACTCATGGAATATCATACATGTCCCACCCACATGCATGCTACATCACATGCATATATATTTGATACGGCCAAACAATAACATAATTGTGTCAAAATTATAGTGAATATATATGAATGAAATGTTATCCTTATCGTTGTAGCATACTGACACCAAAAGAAGAAAAAAAAACTTTTAATGAAGTGCACAAATTGCAAAAATCAAAGATCAGGGTTCAATCCGTGATATGAGTGGTGTAAATTATATATATATATATATATATATATATATTTATATGGTTGGAAATGAATTTTAATAAAAAAATTATGAAAATAAATGTTCAATTTTAATCTCTTAAAATTTTGTCTTATTTTTCCACTCAGATATTGTGGTTGTTTTCCACTCACGGTTACTTTTCCACTCAGATATGACCATTATTTTTTCTATCAAGATATGATAGTTACATTTCTACCCAAACATGATTTTTATTTATTATAATTGTCACACATTTTCTCAAACTATAAATAGAGGGTTTTAACTCTCAATTTAAACAGATAATTTGGGAATAGCTCTTACAAATCAAATATATAAATAAATAATGATTGATTATTGGGTTTGGACCCAAGGGGCACACTCTTTTGTAAAAAAGGAAGAGAATTAGGCAAATGTGATTCCACTGTGCGTCGTCGTTCGACTGGTCGTGTTGAGTACGAGTGCAAGAGGTGGCATTTTATTTTTTTGAAAATTGTTTTTTGATTAAAATTATTTTTCCACTCAGATATGGCGATTGTTTTCCACTCAGATATGACGGTTACTTTTCCACTCAGATATGACTGTTACTTTTCCACTCAGATATGACCATTATTTTTTCACTCAGATATGACCATTACTTTTTCTATCCAGATATGACCGTTACATTTCCACCCAAACATGATTTTTATTTATTATAATTGTCACACATTTTCTCAAACTATAAATAGAGGGCTTTAACTCTCAATTTAAACAAATCATTTCGGAATAGCTCTTACAAATCAAATAAGAAGATAATAAATTATTTTTTTGAGTTTTCCGAGCAACATAAAATTTAGAGGTGTAGCATTCTAGATTTCATCAGTATAGTGAAGCTTCGAGACAAAAAAACAAATATTTGAGCTATTTTATCTTGGGGACGACGAGGCTATGTTTGCTTCCACGAATTGTCCTAAAAAGAGCGACATAGTTTGTGACTCAACCCAAGCAATTTATTTCAATATATCGATAATATTGTTCTTACATTGTGTTTCACATACTTGTTCCAACAATTTTAAGACGATTTCTATATGCTATGTCTACTGAAATGTTAACTACTGATCTCAACAAACCGTTTTGTTTCGAGGGACTACAAACAAAAAAAATTATTTTTCTTAACCATGAAAAAGGTTTCTTCTATTCATACTACTCAAAAACCAACACTGCCTAATCCTCTTACTGAAGCTACAATAAAGGATTTAGGCATCGAGCACTACTACAAAAATAGGCATTAAAGTTGGTTAAAAATCGACTTTAAACAAATTTAAAGTCGGTTCGCTGAACTAACGTTATGTCATTTCATACATTAAATATGGAAATTCAATACCCTCAGGAAACATATCGACTAGTAGATTTAGTAATTCTGTGAATCTCTTGTCAGAAAAACCATGTTTTGCCTTCACATTGTACAAATGAACCAATCCTGACATTTTAGTGTATTTTTTGCATTTTGGATCTAACGGTTTTTTAAAGGTTTCAGGATCATCCTCGCGTAATTCATCTTCAACACAATGAAATATATTTTCTGTTTGTACATTATGATAAGATGTATGTAATCCACTCACATTCTTATTTATCTCTTCCCCATGAGTATTATCAATATTTTTTCCATGATAATACCAATATTAATAGCTCAAAAGAATACCATTACGAATAAGGTGATACTTAATCTCGTCAAAATCATGAAATCATTCATTTTTATATTTAACATATGGGCATCGAATCATACTAGTTCCAGTATTACTATTTCTACAAGAAAATTCCATGAAGCTTTCAACTCCAAAAATATAGTTCTCCTCAATTCTACACTTTGACATCCAAGATTTGTTCATTTTCTATTAATGACATTAATTAAACATATTAATTAATTATGTATCCAATGAATATATTTCAAGTATTATTATATATAAATTTCATAATTATTAAAATATATATCAAAACATACGTACATAATACAAAACAGTTATCATTTTAATCATTTTACAAATGTATTACTTTTACTTAATAAAATATAATTATTTATATATAAATAAATTTATCCACGCATAATAAATATATATAATCCCTCAAACCCATGACATTTCGGATATTATTTCCATAGAAAATAAGTCAAACATATAATAACAAGCAAAATCAAAAACATACATAAATCCAAAATTTATACAAAAAATAAACACAAACTGAATAATAAGCTGCAAAATTAATAGAAATACTTACAAGAATGTTATGAAGTGACTATGAAGGAAATGAAGAAGAAAATGGTGTTTTGTAAGTAAGAATAAGTGAAAAAATGGGTATACAAAATTTGAGTATTTTGCTAAAAAAATAGTAGATCTGAAATATAATAATAAGAAGAATATAACCCATAAAATGGCGTTGTAAATGGTGGTTGTAGGTGGCCGGAAATTGAGAAAGAGGGTGGATGTGAGCTCAGTTTTGGGAGAAATGGAGAAGCGAAATAAAGATTTTTGGGTTTTTATAAAGAAGAAATGAGCAGAACGGTAATATTACGTGGATAGCATCAGTTCACGACGTCAACCGACGCTACCCCGTGGCTAACGTCGGTTTTCTACATCAACCGACGCTATCCACGTGGATATAGCGTCAGTTGACGGGGCACACTGACGCTACGCACGTGGATAGCGTCGGTTCGTCATGTCAACTGACGTTATCCAAGTAATTTTTTTGTCAATTATTATTTTATTTAAACTATGCATATACGTACTATAGAAAAAGAAAAAATAATAATTTTACAATAATATTTAAAACAAATACATAAAATTAAATAAAGATATATTGTAAGTACGTATATAAATTTAAATATCCAAACAAATAAACAAAATTATATAATTTTAAAAACTAATTTTCTAAAAAAACATTATATTATATATATATTTATATCCAACTTAAATTTTAAAGAGTCGACTTAAAAAAATTTCAATTGTAAACTGCATGCATTTTTTAATTTAAAAAATAGGACCTAACATTGGTTAACGTGACGAATCGACGTTATCTACGCGTATAGCGTTAGTTCTTCTCATCAACCGACACTATCCACATAGGACATAACGTCGATTGACGTGGAGAACCGACGCTACACGTGTGGATAGCATCGGTTCGCTACATCAACTGACGCTACGTCAAATATAGATAATATCGATTCTATACTGAACTGACTTTAAATTCATTATAAGTCGATTTTTGGAAAATATCGACTTTATACAACGACTTAAATACTCATTTTTATAATAGTGATATAGCATTAGAATCTACAAATCTTAAGGAAGATTTGATGGAAGTGAAGAAGGAGGCATTAGGGTGGATGGAATGGTTAAGAGGATGATCTTATGTGATTCATGAGATGTTATTTCAGAGAATTATGGCGAGTCATTTGTAAAACCCATTGCCTCTTACTCATATTAACGATCTTACTTGTATTGTCACTGGATCTACTAGTGGTATTGGCCGTGAAATTGCTAGGTTTGAACTATGAAACCTTCTTGATTTGATCTTCGATTTCCCCCTAATTTTTAGTAATTTTAAAACTAACATGGAATTTTTTTATTTCTTTTTTTCAAGGCAGTTGGCGCAAGGTGGAGCTCATGATGTTATGGCTGTGAGGAATACAAAAGCAGCTAATGAGTTGATTCAGAAATGGCAGGCTGAGTGGCCAGGACGGAGGCTTCCTCTTAATATTGAGGTAATTGATTTAAGCCTCTGAAAATTACTTTCTTAAAGTGATTTTGGGTCTCTTAGGAACTGCTTCTTCGAAAATGCTTTCAAATGGATCAAAATGATAGAAATGTCTTTTGACAAATTTTAAGATAAATAATTTTTTAAAATTTTGAGAAATATTATTTATGCTTTTAAGAGAATTAATACTAATTTTTGATCAAGCCACTTCATTTCAAACTGCTTCCATCGAAGACACTTCTATGATTAGCACATTCAAAACTAAAAATGTTTCACTTTTAGAGAACTTTGTACTTGTCGGTTATCATTTCTGGGCACACTTATTTTGCCATTGAGTTTCATTTCTGCGCTTAGAGTAGTTGGTCATTGTACAATCTCAATGGCTTGGAAAAAAAGTCACTTCTATATGCGAGAAATTACTAGGACACACTGAGTTTTGTGTGTCGCATGGGTAATAAATGGTGCTGCCATGCAACCCTTTTGGGATGAACTTGGAAAAGTTTAATGAACCTTCTATCGCAGCGTGAAAAAGCTTATGTCATGGCGTGCGAACAATAATCTATCTCGAAGCCGTCTGTACCCAAACTTGCTTATAATTAAAACAATATGTATTAGGTTTTTTATTAAGTTTTTATTGTATATAGAATAGGAAGCCATAGGTTGTAAAATTTAGATCCAATTTTCAAAACCATTCTACCGTCGTATACAATTATAGAAGGAGAATCTTCCGATTGTAAAAAATATATAAAGATTTAGAAAAATTATTGACAACAATTATGAAATAGTAGTAAATGATTATTTTTAATTGTTGTATTCTTTATCTCAATACGAAAACTTATTCGGAAATTTGGAATCGTATTTAGCATAAAATGATTATTTTTAATTGTTGTATTCTTTATCTTTTTATGTAATATAAAGTTTTTTTTAGTTAAATTAACTTTTATTAATTTAATTATGATTAGTTAATTCTGAAATATGAGATTGTAGTTGTTTGGCTTCTAACGATTAGAAGATCAATTTTATGATTTGAAAAATACTAGTTTTATTTATTTTTTGTTCATGTTTTTAAAATATTTAATTTTAAATTAACGATGGATTAAATCTTGATTTATAATTAAAAAAATATTTTAGAATTAAGCATTAAAAGTATTATATGTGTTTAATTGTGCATAAATAAATAAGAGTTTAATTTTATTTTATTTATCAATTTCAAGTCCAATTAAGAAAGTTATTGATTAAATGAGATTAAATTCTATGATTAAAAATATCTTGAATTATAAATTGATGATAGATCAAATTTTTATTTATAATTAAAAATATATTTCATTTAAATTTATCAATTAATTAATTTTAAGTCCAATCAAAGAAGTTATTAAATAATTTAGAACCTTGATTTATATATATCTCTCCGTTTATCAATTAATTAATTTCAAGTCTAACTCTAGAATTCATTGATTAATTAATAATTGAGTAAATTTACCATGATAGTAGGAGTTTGCTTATCTTTTTTTAAAATGAAAAAAAATAGTAAATATAACTTGATATTTGAATCGTTTAATTCATTATGTCTACGAAATGTTATACTCGCTAAAATCTCATATTTATTAATTATCTTAATTTCGATAATAGTTTAATTTTAATTCTTTAATTTATTTTCTTTCATTTACTTTCTTTTTAAGATATTAACTTAATTTATAATTTACTATTCTGTTATACAAACCAACAAATTGTTATAGTGTTTAGAGTTTATTTTTCTTAATTAAATTATAAAATAATTTAACTTTTACATTTCCTTAAGATACTAATATCGAAAATATATTTATCGTTTATTATAAGTGATTTATGCATTGTTAAGTTTTATAAATATAAAATTTCTGCATCATCTAACAAGGAAACCTTCGATTGGACAGTGAATAATTTCACGAAAGTAGGCTTAGGACCACTAACATGGCTTAAAGGGTTACGAACTCCAATAATATTAGAATGAAAAAATAGGCATAATATGATAAGTCTCGTTAGATAACTCAAAGACACTGGTAGATAAATATCTAATAGAATAACCAATCAGTAATTATTTTCTAATTATTTAATTAAAAGATAATTATAATAAGATAAATTTATTAACATAAATAAGGGTCATCAACAAATAGAATCTCCTCCATATATATTTACTTTATACACTTTACATTAGATCACTGAATATCTCACAAATATTCAAGATAAAAATCTCTCCTTAAATCTCTCTTCACACAACTAGATTATAAGGAGAGACATTATTGTCTTTCTTTATCACAACTATCTAAACTTAATTAATTATCAAATGTCTAAAGGTCACCCTACCTTGTAATGGTATGAAATTATAAAAATGTGTTTTCTGTTATCGAGTTCGCAACAAGGAGAAAAGTAACCAATTATGATAAAAATTAACATTAATGTTAATAAAAATCTACATCAAGAATATACAAAAGTAAATAATAATAATAATGATTATCTTTTGTTTTTTTAATATATCTCATTTTATTTTATTATCAAAACATAATAAACTTGGCTTATATAATTAATACTTTTGTTATTTTAACGTAAAATTTATATTCATTATTTATTTATATATCATATATATTTTAAATATGATGTATAAATCATGCATTGAAAGAAGAAAACTAAACTTCAATAATAATGTACGTGCAACGAATGTATTTTTAACTAGTGTATAGATGATCCTTGACACCAGTTATTGAGAATAACAAACTAAATGATTGTAATATAATGTTTTTGATTTTATATCATATTTATTTTTTCTAAGAAGTCTAATGACTTTAAAACTTAAAATAAAGAATTTTGTATATTTAATAAACCTTATTAATAAGAGACATATTAATTAAAATAGATAAAATTTGGATGCATGATTCAAAAATCATGCTAATGATAATTAACTGTAAAAAAACATTTTAGGTTACTTAATATAAATAACTGTTTGACAAAAACATTATAATATAAATAACTTTAATATTTCAATAGATAATCGTAAATAATTTAACTACTAAAATTTTATTAATTAATTTCAAAAAATAATAAGAATTTTAAATAAATTATATCATAATTATTGATAATAATACTCTTTATTTTATAATATATTGAGAAACAATAATGGTAAAACCAATAATGTTTTATGAATTTAATATTAAATGTTATAAGAAAACATAAAGTTTTAAAAAGAGTAAAATAAGAAGAAAAAGTAAGTTAGTTTACAAATGGAAAAATTAAACATTAATTACACACTATATTTTTAAATTAAAAAAATTGATTATATCGTATTATAAAAAATACCATTTTAATTAAATGTAAAAAAAGAGAATTCATAATTTTAGATTTTATATATACTTTAAACAAATCAATATATATATATATATATATATATATATATATATATATATATATATATATATATATATATATAACGACTGATTCCTTGTTAGGAAATTGCATTCCTGGTTGGTAGTGGTAGGAATAAATAAATCATACAATACGAAGCAACGTAGGTTGCTCATGATTTGTCTTTACGACTTTAATATAATCCATGTTGAATATATCTACGTACATTTGATTTTTTTTTATGTCATCTCATTTGTTTCTTTTCGTTTCCTTCGAGAAGGTAATTGACCATTTGACCATATCTTTATGAATTATGAATAGCTCTACATTTGTAAATCAAAAGACTTTATTTTGTTAACTTGATTTGAAAAATCTTGTTTACAACATTTTTGGTAGACTTAGTGGCAAAGGTTCTTTAAGGTAAATGTTCCAGCTTTGGAACACAAACGTGTCATTTTAAATACATAATTTATAATCCCCATTATTATTAAATAAATACCAAGTAAACATCATAATCAAGACTATTAGTATATGTTGAAAGATTGATAGTTAAGTTAATTGGAATAAATGTATTTTTATTTTTTATTTTTTTTAGATAGAAAATCAAGAGTTCGAATCTTGATAACTTTTAGCCTTCATAACGTATTTATTTAGAATTATATTGCTAACATTTTATCAATAATTTATAATTGTTAATGATTCAAAAAGTGTAGTATTATTTTTAATATTGATGGAATTTTTTTATTAAAAAAATATTATTAGTAAAATAAGGGTTTTTTTAGATCAAATTATTTAAATAAAAAAAAGGGGGGTAAACCATGTAAAACAAAGAATTCACTCGTAGAAGAAAAAAAAGGTGCACTTTCTTTGGCTAGCAATTAAGAAATGCTAAAATAAAAAGGAAATGAAAATATTACAAAACATTTTTTTTAGAGATACAAGTAATTAATTAAAATGATAGTAATTATTACTGTTTGCTAGAATATATTTTTTATATTAAATAATTAAAATATATAATTTAAAATAAAATGAGATAAATCTTCATCATCAAGTGAACGACTTTTAGTTATTTACTCATTCGTTCTTTTATCATAATCAAATTTATTTATTATAACCAAATTTATGAATTATTTTATAATAAAGTTGTATATGTTTGATATTTTCTTAAATGTTATCATGGTTCTCATAGTTGGAATAGAAACTAAAGAATTTTACTTTTATTGGCCAAGAGGGTGATTAAATTTTTAAATCATTTTTTTATGTTATTAGGATATTTTGGTTGTATAATATTTACATAAAATATATAAGCTATTCGATTTTTGAAATAAGACACTTTAATTACATAAATTTATAATTATATTATTAAAAAAACATGTATAGTGATTTATATGTCTTTTACAAAAATCAATTGAGTAAAATGTTCAAATGATATAAACAAAGTGATTTTTAGGATAATTTTTTCCATAATCTTGATTCCATGAGTATATGCACTTAGATAAATTTTTATTAATATCAATTTTTATCAATATTAGATTACATTGTTTTTTATTAATTTACTAAATTGAAAAACTTGTTAGGACGTATACCATATAAGAAAGGTGGTGTACTTTTTAGTTCTAATAATGGTATCAAAATCACTTACTAATATTTTTTGAATATATATAATAATAAATATATATAAAAAATAAATGTAAATTGATACATATAACTTATCATATAAATTAATTTATTATAACATCATAATTATCTATTTATAATTATATTTTTTAAACTATTATAGGATAATTACTAGCTATCTACTTATAAAGTATTTATCTACACATACATCTCATTATTATCATGTGATATATATTAAATTATATCAAATAGTTTTTATTAAAATGTCTTAAATAATCCGTCATTTAAAGACATTTGGTTCGTCATTTTAAATAAATTAAATATAATTATATTTAATTATTTTATATATTATTTAATGATAACATGTATAATAAAGACAGGTAAAATTAACTGAATATTTTAATAAAATAATTTTTATTTAAAATGATATTTAATTTATTTTATCTATAACTGAATATTTTAATAAAATAATATTTATTTTATTTTATCTAAATTTTTTATTGGTTAAAACAATTTCAATATAAAAATTTATTTGAATTAATATTTAAATTATTTTTAATTTAAAATAAATAATTCTAAAAACTAATATTTTAGATATACTAAATAAAATGTACAATATAACTCAAACTCATACCGATTTATAACACTAAATTTTTAGTAATCTTATAAATTTTATATAATTATATAGTAATAATTTTTAATATTTCATAATAAAATATCTAAATGAGTAGTTTGATTACTCGCGGTACTACTGTCTACGTCATCATTGGTACTTCACCGATATTCTTTATTTTATTATGAAATTGTTTTAGAAAAATTAAAAAAAATATTTTTAAAATTTATAACAATAAAAATAATATTTTAATAATATTAAAATAAATTCAATTATATGATATTTAATATCAAATGAGTTTCAATGACTATTTTAATTTGAATGTCTATCAAAATAAAATAATGCATTATATTTTTTAATATTAAAAATATATAAGATAGATATAATAATGTTATTTTTGTGGTTAAAAATTTAAGTATATTATTTTTATTATTTTTCTCAAATTTTATATATTAAAACTAAATTATAATCATAATTGATGTAATAATATTTTATTGAATACAATTATAGAAATTTAATTCTATTTTTTAATAATATTATATAGTATCATTTTAACTTATGGTAAATTTATGATAAATAAAAATTTCATTTTATTACTAATAATTAAAAATTTATCTTATTAGAGCTAATTTAACTTTTATCACATATTTAAAATAAAAATAAAAAAAATAATTTTAAACTTTTAAATTAATTTGTAAAAATTCATAATGTAATACGAGGTTTAAACCAATTAAAGTTATTGTTATAAAAAAGTATTTAACTATACCTGAAGAAAAGCAATAAATACTGAAAGAATTTTTTTTAGTTAAAATCAAAATACATATTTAATAACAGATTTAATTATATTGATATAATAGGTTAAAACATAATATATAATTTGATAAATTCATATATAATCCAACATTTACAACTACTTACAAATATAAACACATATATTAACCGGTTGGAGCTCTTGCTTAATTGCGACTAAGTTGTCACTTCTATTGCCGGCACAGAAATATGATAAGTCGATCTAGCTTTCCTCCAAAGTTCTACCACCATATGATGTATAATCACCCAAAAACTTAAACACATTGAAATAACTTAAGTTAGTGTAATTTCTATGCACATAAACCTAGATACAGATATAATATCTTGGTTTTAATCCATTAATTAAACCTCCCAAAATGTGTTTTTTAAAAAATAACTTTTAAAATGTATCATTAATACAATGAATTAGAAAAATAAAATGAGTTTTAATTTTAGAAGAGTTTTCCTTCGATATAATTAAAAGAGATGGGTGTTTATAAAAAATATCTCAACTTTCGGAGGTCTCATCGATTAACCTCGTCGACCACTCGACAAGAATAAGAGCTACATAACCCTTTCATTAGGTGCCACTCAAAAATCTCTTGTGGCCTCATCTAGTCCACTACAATGAGCCACGTGTCACACGACAATGACTTAATGAGTCTTACTCACGATCAACAAGACCTTAACAAGCGACCAAAATATTTAGTATTTGAATTTGCAAAATGGTAGGTAATTTTGAACAAATATTAGAAAAATTAAGAATTTAAATACACAACCTAAACATGCCAACTACATCCCAAACTTCCCAAAGTGATGAGTGTATCATGTAAATATACAAAGTATACGTATATGAGCGTGTGAAATTTTAAACCATCGATAATCAATTGTACATAAGGGACGAAAAATACACAAATAAAATATTGACTGTTGTACATGGGAATGTCAACACCAAGTCAACAGGACTTACAATCTCCCTATTTGTCTTTCCTTGGCAAAATATTGCACAACTTTAAAACAGATATTATTAGGGGTGTGTATTCGATCGAAACCATTGATTTTATACTCATTCGATTCGATTCAACCATCCGATCGGATTTAAACATCCTCATCCACAACCGATCCATAATCTATTTGAATTGGATCGATTAAATTTGATCAATCTGTAACCTATTCGAATTGGATAGGTTGAATCCGATCAATTATACCAATAAACTTAATTAAATCTATTTTTGGTATTTTTGAATAAAAAATTTAAATTTTCACATAACATAAACTTATTTGAGTTAAAAGAAACCTTAAAATATGACTAATATATGAATGACCAATGAAAATATGACTAATATATAAAATATAAATATATATTTAAGTATTTTCGTTCGGATCGGATGTGATTAGATGATACATAGTAAAATCTATCATTCGATCCAAACTTAATGGATTGAAAAAATTTCATCCGATCTGATCTGATGGTCAGATCGAAATTGTCAAAAAATTAACAAATCGGATTAGATTGATTGAATTAGTCGAATGATCGGATTTTTTGCAAACCCCTAAATATGATATCAATATACAAGATATTCATGCAATATAAGCCTAAAGAGTTCATTCTTATGAATGAGCTCGAACACACAATCTAGACACCCTCAACATACCTAAAGCTAGTGCATTCGTCTTGTCGTGATCCATCCATCTTGACAATCAACACATCCATCTTGAAGGTCCACTCCATGTTGCATGTTTAAATCTCCAAACAACTATAGCTGAGGTTTATTCTGTAACTACCTATAATTTGTACACATGAAGCAACATATACCCATGAAAATTAATATGCAAAAAAACATGTAGTCTAGTAAGACAATATCAAGTCACCCTACATAGGTGAACGATGAAATATTAAGTGCAATCAACATACTATAGAGAAATAAAAATTCCCCTAAAATCATGCTACACTATTCCGAGTAGTATGCATGTCAGGCAGCAACAAATGTAGTGCAAATTATACTCATCAATTTCAAACAAAAACAAACAATTGTACACACAAACTCTTTCCCTTTTGAGCAAAAAGTCAAAAGAACACCCTCTATAAAAAACATAAGATATATATAAAATGAAGTAATACTAATAATCATGCAATTATTAGGTAAACATGATAAAACATAAACTACCACATAAACAACAAACATTGAATAAAAATGACTATTTTTCATTAATAATTTTTTTTACAAAGTACAAGTGATAAAGTTCAAGAAATAAAAACAAAATTAAAAAATAAAAATAGAAAAAAATTACAAATTTCTACACTCCTCGTCATCTTGCCTAGCATTTCCATCCATAGTCTCCCTTAGTAAACCTTCAAGAAAGATCTTGTAAAAAGGTTGGTATCAATATAGTTACCCAATGAAGTGGTATATTGAGACGGGAAAGGATGCTATGTAGCATCCATCTCAAGATGATTGGTAGCACCAAAACTAGCTAATGTTCTATGAGTACGAGATGTATCATTAACCTATGGTAGAAAGGAGGATCTAGAATGAACAGACTCAATAGGGTTGAATGGAGGTCCTGACATATGGTAGAAAAATGGTGGGAGAAGTAATCATTAACCTCCTAATAAAAATAGTGAACTCCTGGTGAAATGGAGTCATCTAGTTGGACATGTCTTATATGTTTGCCATCAACTCTTGTCTTAGATGAAAGATTTATTGGCATAGATGACTAAAGGAAGAAATTGGAGGAAGAATTGAGGATGGATGAGAACCAATATGATAAGTCTATGGACTTTAGAGTATAAGAACAATAAGAAAGACAAGAAGAATATAATATTTCCTTATCAAAATACTTTTTTGAACCCAAAAAGGCACCAAATAAAGACTCATCCTAGTGATTTATCAAGTGGGACTAAGTTAGAGTAGATTGATGGGCGATGATCCTAAAGATCATGACAAATATCAATAATCTCACCATTAAGAATAATAACAAGAAAATGACAACGAAAAATAGTAGTACAAGAATGATGAGAGCAATAATGAACAGAAATATGCATGACATCATTAAGACAATAGAAAGGAAAAGGAGTAGATAAAGAAATAGCTCCATTAGTATACATATTTTCATTCTAAGCAAAATGTTTACCATATTAGCAGCATTCCAAGAATTAAGGCTACTTGTTTTGAAGAGAAAATGAGTGAGAAGAAGGTTCTCATACTCAAATGAAACCATAGGAAAGGAAGGGTTCTCAGCATCGAGAATTGAAAAAATTATAATAATATCTTCCCTAGAAAAAGTGATGAGACATCATCTCAAAGAGAAAGACCTTGAGAACTTTCTAGTAAGAGTTTGAGGAATAGAATTATAAAACTCTTGAACAAATGCAAGATGTTAAGAATTAGTAATGGAACAAAGAGACAAGAAAGAAAAGTAAGCCAACCTTTCTTGAAAGAACGGAAATTCATCTATTTAGACAACCCTTTTCGGGACAAAAGTTGCTCTACTAGACTGAATACTATGGGATTTTGGTTCTTTTAGAAGGTAAAAAAAGGGTAAAATAAAATATGAAAATAATGAAATGGTGATAGGTATATATAGAGAAAACTAGAAATTCACCATGTCCTCGTTGACTATGGATGAATGGAAAATAATTGGTATCAATCAAGAAAGTGGAGCATAACATAGATGAATGGAAAATAATTGGTAGGTCGATCGAAAAGGATATCGATCGATCCAAAAGGGTCTTGTTTAATCAAGCTTCAATTGAACACTCTTGGGTTGAACGATTACATACCTAGATTGATCAAGCAAAGTAGAATTTGATACTAGATAAAAGCTAATATTATTCTTGAATTAATTACGAGTTCTATGATTACGAGTTCTATGACTGTAAGTACAAAAATTCTATTATGGATTAATGAGTCAACCAAGGACTATAATATATGTTACAACTAGGGGTGCTTTAATAAGTAAGAATGATAATGAAGCTTTTTATTTACTTGATAAAGTGGCATCTAATAACTACCAATGGCTTCTAGATATGCCTAACCCAAAGAAAGTATCTAAAGTAGTAAAGGTGGAGACCCTTATAGCATTACAAGCTCAAATTAATACTTTGTTGTTAGGATTGTTTAAGAAGTTGGATATTAGGCCAATTGGGGTAAATGTGGTGCAAAGCCCATTTATTTCCCATGAATACTATAATGGTCCCTATTCGAGTGAATTGTGTGAAAATGTTCCTAAAGTTGTGAATTATATTAACAACCTGAATAGACAAAGGAGTCTATACTCCAACACTTAATTTCAGTTTTCTAGATTGGAGAAACCATCCTAATTTTTCATGAAACAACATTCAAGGTGGTAACCAAGTTTCTAACAACCATAACCATAATAATAAAATCAAGAAAATCATGAAAAGAAACCCACTATTAAGGGTAATATAGATGATTTGGTGGAAATTATGAAAGTCTTTATTCAATATGTGAACACTAGAGTAAATAGCCTCATAACCACTATGTGAGTATTTATTCAAAATTTAGAAATTCAAATGGGAAAACTCGTTCAAGCTACCATTCAAAAACTTCAAGGTACACTCTCTAGTGATACATAAGTGAATCCAAAGAGACTCACAGAGAACAATGCAATGCAATCATATTAAAATGTTGCACTATAGTTGGAACTAATTTGGATAACCATGAGAAAGAGGAAAGAAAAGAAGTGGAAGAACCCAAACCAGAGGATTTAGAAAAAGAAAAAAGTCAATGATGAAGTTAGTCTTTTTAAGAAAGTTAATGTCTGCAATCAAATTATATCTTTTCCTCAAAGTTTACAAAAACAGAAGATGGATAATCAAATTTCAAATTTCTTAGATATCTTTACAAAGTTACACATTAAGATACTATTTATTAATGCTATAATGCAAATTCCCTGTTACTTAAAGTTTATTAAAGAAACTAGGAAACTATGGCACAATACCTTTAACTAGAGAGTGTTCTGCTATCTAGAAAGAAAATGATCTCTCAAGCAAACTAGAAGCTTTGTAATCCCTTATACAATTGGTAATCTAAACTTTGACAATGTACTTGGTGTCCTTGGAGAAAATGTGAACATTATGTCCCTTTCGTATTTTCAAAAAATTGGGCTTGAAGAACCCAAAACAACCTTTGTCATCCTACAAATGGTAGATGATACAAGCAAGAAACAAATGGGGATAATGGAATATGAGTAAGTCAAGGTGGAAAAATTTATATTCTTGATAGATTTCAATATTCTAGAAATAGAGAAGAACAACGAGATGCCCATCTTTTTTCACGAGACCCTTGCTAGCTACGTGATGACTTTAATAGATGTGGAAATAGAGGAGTTGATAATGAGAGTTGAGAAAGAAGAAATCACTTTCAAAGTTCTTAAATCTTCAAAGATTCCCTATAAAGTTATAGAAATAGATGTGATAATAGGACAAGAAAAAGGGAAATATAAAATTAGAAAGAAGAAAAGAAAGGCTCAGAGAAATAAATAGAAGAAGAATATAAAAGAAAATTGGGTGAAGAAGATCTATTACTTGGATAGTGATGATTAGAACAAGTCATCAAACAAGGAGGTTTATACAATAGAGAACCTAAATAGTGGAAACATTGCTCAAGATGATAATGAAAAGTCAAGAAAGAAAGGAAGTTATGGAGGAACCCTAAAAGTACTACTAAAAATGCTAAATTGGTGGATCCAACTTATGCATTTGTGGATTCATCTAGCTAAGGACGTTAAACATGGTGCTTGTTATAAGGCAACCCAAAATTTTTATTACTTATATTTTAATTATTTGTTTGGGAATAAAGAGTAGAGGGCAATGACATAATACTCAAAAAAGCATTGGTGATCATGCATGTTATGCTATTGTTAATGGAGTTATCTTTACCTTTCACTACTTTAAGTTACTATTTGCACATTGGGGACAATGTGCAAATCAAGTATGGGAGAGTGAATTTTGTTCTCTACTTTTAGTTAGTTATTTAATTTGATGTTTATTTTTAATTTTTAGAATGTGTTGTTATTAGATATGGATAGAGATTGATGAATATATTGAAACCAAATACAAGTATGTTTGATATGAAATACATAAATCCAATGATAAAATTGATTGTCTTGAGTATGATAAGAATTCTAGCATGTAACTACCAATATGATTACATTAACCAAGTGGTATGCTTGCTTGTTTTTAATGAAATAATGCATTATATTTGCATGATTCATTTGATTGATCAGTGACTTTGATAGCCCTTTCTCAATGAGATATATTATATCGCGATAGAGCCCCTATTTGTGTTTTGAAAAATTCCTCTCGTTTGATGTGTTTATTGAGAGAACACTTTGTATGAGTAATATTATATTGTATGAATCTTCCATGTTTAGAATCTTTTTTATCATCACTTGGGGCAAAATCCTAGATGATATGCAGTTTGAGAAATGATTTAGATCTTACTTAGATCGATTGGACCTTTCAAGCTAACCAATTAAACACACACGTGTCACACACATAAAGAGAGCATAGAAGGGTTATACAAAGTTATATATAAATAATTTATACCTTCTTTTTTAATATTGCTATTTCATTAATTTAATTTAATTGAGTTTCATTTCATGTTTAAGGTAAAATTTGGTAAAAACCCTTGCTTTCTTTGAAATATACTAAACAAGAACCTAATTTGATACAAGTTATGTCTTTAAGCCACATTTGAGCTTAACTCGAATGTATTATCCTTACCCTAATGCCTTTCGCTTGTAAATATGTTAAATCATGTGGAATGTTAAAGAGTTAGATGGAAGATGATACATCTAAAAATAATAATAAAATAAAAAGAAAAGTGAACTCTCAACACCATTTTCTCCTCTAAAAATGAAATAAATAAACTTAAAAATAAGTTTATGAATGTTGGGTTGCAAAGACCAAGGATGGAAAAAAAAGAAATGGGAAATAAAGATAAAATAAAATAAAATATAAAAATGATGCACTAAGTTATTGAATAAAAACTCAATTGCATGTTAATTAAAAGTAAGCTAAAGTATGAATTTGAGTCTAATTATACCTATTTATTTACCCCCCACCTAAACCTAACTCAACAAATGTTTAAGTCATTTTAATAACTAAACTATATACATATCCACATTAGTGGAGATATATATGAAAAGTAGATTTTTGAAACACATTAAGACTATAATCTAATAGCATGCTCATATAAGCCTATCTCTTAAATGCATTGAATGACATCATTTGTAAGTAACACATACTTGCATTATTCCATTAAAAACCATGCATTTTCATGTAGTAATTTAATGATCGATAGCCATGTGATATTCTTCAGTATAGTATTGTAAAATCTTTGAGGGGATTAATTTTTGTCAAAAATGCATGTATTGTAGACATTTTTATGAATATGATACCTATGTAATAAAAAATAATGCAAATTTTTATAATTCATAATAATAGAATATTTATGGATATAATAATTAAGTTAATTATGTTATCTTATATGATTTAGGTTATTAA
This sequence comes from Hippophae tibetana, assembly GCA_037013495.1. Classification (NCBI taxonomy): domain Eukaryota; kingdom Viridiplantae; phylum Streptophyta; class Magnoliopsida; order Rosales; family Elaeagnaceae; genus Hippophae; species Hippophae tibetana. Next base: position 19,577,416 of record CM072811.1, on the reverse strand, counting down.
ATATATAAATTAATATTTATTAATTTTTTTTTCTTTTTGTTATGAAAGTGTCCTTAGGCGTGACCCAAATTCTTTTGTTTAATATTAATGAACTAATATCCTCAGGCAGAACTTATTAATTAATTAAATATTAAATTTCAGCTTTATTTATAAAAAAAATAAAAACCATCTAATCGTAGCTTTAGGTGGAGTTAGTTCATTAAACTTTATTCAAGGTGTCCAAATTAAACCTAAGAATTTAATTATTTGAGTACTAACTTTCAAGTTTTAAAACCATTACTGAAAATATGTTGTTAATACATTTTTGAATAATAGTTCTTATAAAAATTTTTGAAATAAAACTTCACTCTAACTACGAGGCGATTATATTAACAAATAAAATAATACTACTGTAAATCAAACCGGGTAATTAAACCTTAAAATCTAATTTTCATATTTAATCTAACATCATTAATATAAAATCTTGAATAAAAAATTAATTTATTTTGTAGAAATGTTTTACCTATTTAATATTTCGCAAACATAACAATTTTATCATTATATTATATTTACAAACACCCAGCCATGTTAAATTAAATCACAGATAAGTTAAATATAACATATAAGAATAAAACATAAAAATAACTATAAAGAATTCATTTAAAATTATATCTCAAAAAAATCCTTATAGAACTTTGATATTAATTCCGTTTTTGGAAAACCTTTAAATGAAGTTGCATATCCGTTTATTGAATCAAAAACTAGAAATCTATTTGATTTGATTTAAGTGATATATATTTTGAACCATCTAGTTAGGATTATTCATTGTTAAATCTATTCTAGAAAACACACATGCACTTGTATTTTTGTGCTAACTCTCTTGCAAATGAGTAGTGAACATATCAGATTGGTGGGAAGCTCATTGGAATATTGGTCTAAAAATCGCTCATGCTAATTTCAGAAATTGTGAAAATAGAGCAAGGGATCATAAGTAAAGTACATTGAGGTAGTATCTTAGGGAGGATAGCATAAGAATAAGTTTGTACTTGAATATTTGATTTTCATAGTGTAAAGTTAGGTGGTCTGGTGGACAAGTAATTTTCCTTTTAGGTCATGGTTATGACTTAGGTTGTTTCTACCTAAAAATATCGCGTGTTATTCTTTTATTTTTGTACTTTATTCTTTGACGCGATTGCATGTCTGATCCCTTTCTTTAGTTATTAAATTATAAATTGATAAAGATTAAAAATAACCTATTTATCCCCTCTATGTTAATTAGGTTCATATGTTATAAACTTTCAATTATTTTAGAAAAACATTCAAGATAAAATACACTTTTAATGTCAATTTTGTTCTTAACAAGTGACAAGGTTGATCTGTCTACCTTGATGGTTTTAAATCATCAACATAGGAGAATATGTACATCAACACTGGATATTGTTAGGGTGGAAGCTCTAAATTTCAACATGTTAGTCTTTAAAATTTTATGAAATTAAAAAAATAATAGAAATATTTTATTTATTTACATGTGTAATTATATTCTTCAAATAAGTTATTGAAAATTCTTGATTATTCATGTATGCTTAAAACTAGTGTATCCATGTATGCATAAGAGAATTGAGTTTAAGAGAAATAAACAAAATAGTATGTGACCATTAATTAAAGTTTATAAAGTGATATAGGTAATACATTACTATTATGGCCTATATCTATTTGGAATATATTGACCCTTATTAGGTAACTAATGTGAAGATATCTAGTGTGGGGTATTTTGTATAATAGTTGATTATACAGGAATGCACTAGATATATTAAAAACACTATTACTATTTATTTACGTATAGATATTTCTATATATCACTCGATGACCATGTATATGACGTTCTTAATCATGAATGATTTAGCTAGGCCCTTACTATAACACCTTGGTATTTTACTTACTCGATGATGCCCGTACTATTGGACTAAGATGCCTTATATCTTGGTATCTCAATATTTATGGTGGGTTGAGAGTTTATCATACAAGATGTTGAATCCACTCTTTCTATTTGTCGATGTTAGATAATAATTTCCTTGTTTAGTGATGCAGAGTCTGGATAAGTGCACACAATCTATAATATGATTATATATAATTGTTCATACATAATCCGGGTACTCAAGGAAAATATGTAATAAAGAAGGTAAAATGGATTTAATGATCTCTTTCATATTATGAACTAGTTGTTGAGAATTGAGCTATACTTAATTATTATATTAATGGATTACTCAAATATATTGTGTTGCATAAATACCAAATATGATATTTGAGAGTTTAATATCAGGTTTATAGTTGAGTAACTCTGAGATTAATAAATATTGTAATTAATTAAAGAATTAATTAATGTATTAATGTTTTACTCAAGCTTGAAATTATAGTTATATCAGTCCTCCAGTTTGTTCCATAATAACAAATGAACAATAATGCTTTCAAGATAAAATGAATAATTAATAGAATTAATTATTTGAACGATTAAAATGCATATTTATTTATTAGGACATTTTATTAGGGCTATAAATATCAAATACAGATGTAAGGGTAAAATGGTAATTTTGTCATCATCTATGTAATAATTGTATATTATTTAGTTTGACTAAATAATTGTATGAATCGATTAAAATATTAAATTTAAATGTTAGGTAGACATTTAAATCGCTTCTAGGACAAGCAATGACGTTTTAATAATTGTCAAATTTGATTAATGGATTAATTAAATAATTTAATTGGATTAAATTATATCACATAAATAGAAGTGAAATTCCTAATGTGTCATGGGATGGCTAAGTGAGAATAAGATTCTCATTAATACACAATTTGATTGTCTGAAAGTTTACTTGTAGAATTGGAATTAAGTGATGGATAGTAAACTAACTTGTGGCAAAACTGGTGACTATATAAACAAACGTAATCACAACCACTATGGCTAGCTGTTAAAATTTATTTCATGCATAACCATACTGTAATTCATAAATCCTAGATTTACCATGATCCTCTAGTGAACTTTCAATCTTTAATTCTAAATTGTCTTGGTCTATTTTCATGATCTTTTAGAGAGACACAATCACTGGTGATCATTGGAAGCCTTTAGATTTCTAGGTAATCTCTCTCAAGTCCGATGGAGAGAGGAAGAGAGGCGGTAATAACAAAGTTCTGTTATGTACAATAAGAGATACCAAAATTGCAAGTTCTTAACCGGAAAACCCTTTCTCTTTTTTATTTCTTCTCTATTTTTTTATATATATTTAATATATATATATATATATATATAGCTAAACTATATTAAGATAGAGAGATGAAGAGACGCCAGTAGAGGAAAAGACGCCTCTAAATTTCAAGAGGTGATCTGTAATCTATTTTCTCATTAGATATTTCCTTTTTGAATCCTATGCGGATTCAAATTCTAAATTCAAAACTTACTTTATTAGATATTTCCTTATTGAATTCTAAGCGGATTCAAATTCTAAATTCAAAACTTTCCTTATTGGAAATTGCTTTATTGAATCTTGTGCGGATTCAAATTTTGTATTCAAAACTTGACTTATTAGATATTTCCTTATTGAATCCTAAACGGATTGAAATTCTGAATTCAAAACTTGTCTTTTATTAGAAATTTTCTTATTTATAGAACATTATCGTATTTAATTGTGTTCTATAGGGACCAATAGCATAATTGTATTATTTGTAAACTTTATATAATTTAGACCATCACTAAATCATAAAATCTATTAATACACATTCTACACAATAAAGACCCCATTTTTCATGACACATATTAAACCCGATAAATAATATTTAATTTGATCACTTCATAACAGATATAATTAGATATTTGACATTATATTATTTAATATATATTTATATCACATATATGCCCATATATGTTGTAATTAATTGAAATTAATTTCAACACTAGCTACCTATAGGAATTTAGATTTCTACACTTAATTGAGAGAAATTTTGTAAGAATAAAATTGATCCCAAATACAATTGTGGAAAAATAGTTTTCTCATTGGCGTTTTCTCATTGGTTTGGAGTGTTCTTGGAGAACGCTAACAAATTCACACATATGGTGTTAGTTGGAGAACTAGAAGGTGGTTTTTGATCGACTTAATAATAGAAATGAAAAACACTTGTCTCATTCATTCTCATTGTTAGATAATGCTTCGAAGCCTGGAGGTTTCAACATTCGTTCTACAAAATCAAGAGTATGATTTTCCTTATAATTTTATAATAAATTAACAATATCATTAGGATCACGTTGAAAAACGTTTTGTTTCCTAATACCAATAACTTTAATAGTTTTCATTGATAAAATAATTTTTTATTTGAATTTTGATTTTAAAAAGACATATGTTGGCAATTTTCTTGCCCGTCAAGTTATGTTTACCTAGATTGTTAAAAATAGAAAAGAAATCCCTAAATTGTAGTAGTGTCGGCTAAGATGACCTAACTTACTTAGATTTAGATAAGTTTCTATGAGCTATAGTTCAACTTAGTTCAATTATATTAACTTTTTAATGAATTAGGTTGAGAAGTTTATGAATTGACTTATTTACATTTAAAAAATATTTATATTTTTGTTTAGAAACAAATATGTTAATATAAATGTTATATTTAATTATATTTTATAAAGCAAGAAAAAAAATTAATATTTGTAAGTATGATTTTTTATATTGATGTTATTTTAATTATCACAAATATAGTTTTTATGAGCTTATAAGTTGCATAAGCAGCTAGCTCATTTCAGTTGATGAAGGTAAGTGAGTAAGGTCATTTAAGCTCATGAGCTAAGTGACATGGTATTTTTAATCTCATCAACCCATTGGATCAACTTTAAATAAACTGAGCTATTCATTTTACTACTAGAATTTACTTAATCTTAAGCATAACAATTTGTTCAACAAACTAAAAAAAAATGATCAGATACTAAAACAACTATGCCACTCTTTAAACCTTTCTTGAAGCTCTGGAAACAAAACACTTCTCTCAACCCAGTTTCCATTTTATTTTATTTTTCAAATTTACATGTGCCATTATAACATCTGACAATGTAATGAATCAAATGCATTATTGTTTATGGTATTGTCTAACTCTATCTAATTTGTTGCTTAAATTATTGATCTTATATTTAATTTAGTTAGAATTTTTTTCTTCTTTTCAAAATAAATATAATTCAACTTATCAATATTTTTTTAATAAATAAATTAGGTAAATAATGAAAAGACCAATAAAAAACTTTATGTATAAATTTTATTGCACTTATAGTGCCCCACGGTTAATTCTATATTCGTGCATACTTAACTCTTTGTTTTCCTTCCTCATCTCCTCTAGCTCTCTTATAAGTTTGAGTAGTTGTGGTGTTATGTCAAGGTTGAGATCAATTTCATCTTGAGCATTATTGTTATTATCACCTACACCATGTCCTAGTACCTTATCGCATCATGACACAAGCCCAACATGTTCTTTGGCTAGTCTTTTCCTATCTATGGTGCTAGTACCTACCATTTTTGAATAAAAGTATTGACTATTACCTGAGGTATTTGCCTCTTTAAGTTTTATCTAAACGTGGGGTGAATCTTCATAGGGTGAGAGGCTATAATTTAATGTTACAAGCCTTTAATTTTTAGTCCCATAGTGGGCATTAAAATGTTGAAAATGATCCAATTTTAAAGAGTGAAATAAGTGAAAAGTGATAAATGCTATCAATTATGTATTATGTGTGGTTCAAGACTATCATTATATATAGACATTTATGGGTGTACGTGTGGATCACATAGGGGGTATACATTTGTAAGTATCAGATGGTTAAACTATTAAAAAGGTAATGGATAATTAGACATAAATAGAAGGATTGAGCTAGCCTTGAGATCGTACCCATAGAGACATTGATAAGAGACTATGATGTAGAAATGGATTAAGGCTCAAATAGTATATTACATCGGACAACAGGACACACTTTATGCTTAAATAGTAAATAATGAAAAGGCCAATAATTTTTTTTTTGTATAATATTTATATGGCATATGTATAGAAATTGGGTACATAATTTGTATAATAACAAAATTAATTTAAATATTAGGAGTAGCACTAACTCTTCATGCTACATTTAATCGGCCTAGTGCATTAACAATATGCAGCATGCACCATTATGTGATAACATATTTATAAACAAAGCTACTAAACTTTTGAAGTGTTTTCCATTTTGATAGTCTATGGAGAGTTTGTGCTAGGGTTTTAACCCTTTTTCTTCACCATGTTCTTCCACTACCATCCCTATCCCCATCCTCACCATCATAGTCTAGTATTCCTCTTTAGCTCAACCATTGCATTCTCTAGCACTTTGTTAGGATTTATGGTATGATTTCTTTATTTTCTTTGTTTTATTTTACATACTTTGAAGAACTATTTCATTGTCTTTGATGTTCTCTCTTCATTATGTTTCTCTTTTCTAACCATTTACTTACTTGCATTGCTTTCCATTTTGAAGAAATTTTAGATCTCTTACTTTTTTAAATTTCTTTTTGTCTTTTTTTAAAACAATCTTTCCCTAATAGTGGTTTTAGTCACTTTCCAAATAATAGGAAGACTGAACAGAAAAAAAACCTAATATTCAGTCAATATCCATCCATTTCTTCTTCTTCCCATATTTAAATTTCTCTTCTCATCTCTATCACCAAATCTATTTCTCCTACTACCGGAGAGGGAGTTCATCCTTTGAAACTCTTTCTCTGATAACTTTTATATATATATATATATATATATATATATATATATATATATATATCACTTCTTCTTCCATTTATTTCTCTTTAATATTTATATTGATAGTTTGGTTACTTCTTTGTGAGTGAAATTACATACTTAGGTAGCACTTTCAAGTCTTTGATTTGTGCTCTCTAATTGTTTGATGGAAGTTTCAAGAAAGTATGTTGCTTCACACACAGTTTCGGTGTTGTATCTTGTGTAACATCATTGAACAATAATTATGTAGGTGATGTTTGGAATTATGGAGTACTTGAAAGATTCCAAATTGATGCTGGTAGGCTACAACAATTCCCAAGCATTTATAGCCCTCGAAACTTAATTTTTAGTTTGAATCTTATTAGTATATCTATCTTTTTTGATTTTTTGGTGTATTTCATTACACTAGAAGAGTTTTCCTTATGTTGTTTTGCAAGGTTGTTATGTGTTATACCTGATATTGTATTTCAATCTCCTAATGATACGAGGCTTATTATGTAACCAATTTATATTACTCATATTTTAATTTGTTATTAAAGATTGATATATCTCTCCTAGACTTTTTAAGTGTATTTTTTTGGACATTAATGAAACATTGTTATTCTATATATGTCCTTTTGTTAGAATATTGTATTGTCTTATAACTTGTAACTACCTCCCTTTATCCCTTGCAATTCTGTTGTGCTTTGTTGTTAATAAGTCGTGAATTCTATTAGCACAATGCTAATTAATCACATGGCTTGAAGCTCATATGTTTAGGCTATAAATAGTACCTGATGTACATGCTACACTTTCTAATTTTATGTGAAGATTTTCATCATTTCTTATTACTTTCTCCTTCATCATTTTCTCTTTAACTCTATCATGATATTAGAACAAATTATCTTTGCTTTTCTTATTTTCTTATGTGTCATTTTCATCTTTTTCCATGGAATATAACTCATATATTCATACACCATTTCAATTTCCAATCATAGCTGCCATTCCATCCATACATTTTCCATTTTATCTCCTTTTTCTTCTCTTTCTATTTTCCTAATTAATAAAAGGTTATTTTCCAAAATTAGATGAGACTAATTATCTCATCTAGAAGGAACAATTGAAACATGTGCTTACTTTTTATGGCTTGCAATATGTCATTGATAGTTTCGTTCCTCTTCCATCAAAATTAATCAAATAGGTTGTTTCAGTTGTTTCTTCATTTGATCAGACTCAAGTTTATGAAGTGTTTATTCTTAATCATGAGTATCTTGCTTGTAAAATGCAAGATTCAGTAGTCAAGAATTGAATTTACACTTCAATGTCACTTGGCCATCTAAAATTCCTCATTCACAAAGAAACTACTACATATTACCTAGATTCTCTTAATAAGGCTTTCAAACATGAATCTCAGGCATGAATTATATAGCTACGATGATAGCTTCAATCATTGCATATATGATTCCTTACCATGGATCAATACATTATTAAGTTCAAAGATCTTGTTGATTTACTTCTAGCTATTGGTAAAACATTGAGTGATAGAGAACATGCTCTTTATGTTCTTAGAGGATTAAATATGACCTATACCACCCTTGTTACAAATATTACTTACAAGAAATGAGTTCTTGGATTGGATAAACTATTCACTCATATAAAGACATGTTCAGAGGATGGATGTACCTGGCACTCAAATTATTCAGGCCAACTACACAAGGATTGGTCCATCTAGATCTACTAATCAATAACAATGAATTTCTCACCAACAATCTTATTCCTCTAGTAATGTCACTTTTGTGACTTCTAATCAAGTTAAGAACAAACCTCCATCTCCATCCATTACTCCTAATTACTCTCAGATCCAATGTTAGATCTATACAAAAACTGATTATAGTATAACTCATTTCTATTATTGATACTTATAATTTAAAAATAATGGATCATAAAATAATAACTCAAACAATCATTCTAATCAAAAAGGAAATGGCTCAAACTTAGATCATTAAGCACATATAACCCAAGTACAAGTTGCACTTGCATAAGTACTTAAGATGATTCCAATGTTGTAATCTTTCCTCAAGATCAATCTATTTCACCACAAGCATTTCTCTCACCAGTTACACATTCTTCATTTGTTGTAAACTCCTGGTATATAGATATAGGTCCTATGCATAATTTTACTTCCTCTATGGATCAATTACACATTTTTGGTAACTACACTAGTCCAACTTCAATTATGTTAGGTAAAGGCACTACTATACCTATAACTCATCATGGCTTATCTTTCTTAAAACAAGACTCATAATCATTACATCTAAAATAGTTACTCTGTGCACCTCATCTTGAGAAAAATATCATCTCAATAAGGAAACTTTGTGAAGATAATGAAGTTATGTGGAGTTCTTTCTTAACCATTTTCTTGTAAAAGATCTTATGATCAGGAATACAATTTTGATGGAGGCTATTGATAATGGTCCCTACAAGGTTTTTTCTACACAGAAATTAGTTTCCTTGACATAAACTAGATCATTTTTGCCTTATGCCATCACACTGAAATAAGTGTTTCCTTCTTCATAAGAAGCTTGGCCATCCTTACTCTACTATTTTACAATTAGTTGCTAATACAAAGAATAAAACCTTGACACTAGCTAGTATGGTGATGTATACAATGCTTATGTGGGTGGAAAATCTCATCGATTGCTTCTAAAACATGTGCATAGTCGTTCTCAGCATTCTTTTGAAATAACACATATGGGTATTTAGGGTCCCTCATTTATCATTTCTACTCTTGGCATGAAATATTTTCGTCTCTTTGTTGTTGATGGCACATGATATCATTGGATCTATATTTTAAGTCAAAAATCATAGGATACTCAAGTATTTTTACATTTTGATGCCTTAGTTCTTAGACAATTTAACAATCACATCAAATAGCTTCATAGTGATGGTGGTATGTGGTACTGTGTTTAAGAGTCTTGAACCTTACTTGTTTCAAGGTAGATACCAGCATAGCATTTCATGTTCCTATACTCTTTCTTAAAATGAAGTTGTTAAGAGATGAAATAAGTATGTTGTGAAAATTAGTTTAGCCATTATGCTAAGGGTTGGAATTCTAATGAAATTTTGGCTGGTTTCCAAATTGTTATTTATCTTATCTATCATATGCCCATAAAGGTTCCAAACAATGTTAGTCCTTTTGAAATTCTATATAATAGAAAATCTAATTACAGTTACATTAGATTGTATGGGTGCTTGTGGTATCCCTATCTTCGACCTTATTGTTCTAATAAACTTGAACCTCATTCTAGTCCTTGCACTTTCATTATCTAATTCATAACCTAGAGCTACTTCTATTGTTCCTGTCCATTTTGGTACTCTTGACACAAGCTTACTCTCTTTTCCTATTTATTCCACTTCACATCACACTCATGAGTCTGCTCTATCTTCTCAGTCACTTTCTTCACCAATTCTTTTTAGTTCTCTACCATTATCCTCCTTTTCACCTTTTAGCCCACTCAATGTTCATTCATCCCCAACATCTTTTCTTAATTCCTTTTCTTCTTTACTAATTACCTCTATATTCAATCCTAATAGTATTCAACTTCAAGTTTATTTACATATTATATTCTTTTCATATTATATCTCCTTTCAAATGTGTTTTTTTACATAATTATTTTAAATTCCTCGATAATTGGGTTAATAAGTGCTAAAAATTGCAAATAAGGCATAAAAAGATTAAAAAAATTCTAAATTGGCTAGAAATTATGTGTTTTCATACTAGGAACCACTTAATAAAGAAGAACTGTATAAATTTTTGGAAGATGAACCATGGATAGAATCCCAAGTTTGGAAAGACTTTGTGGATTATAGACGTACGAATGAATTTCAAATCATTAGTGAAAAACACCAAAATATACAAAGTTAGAATATTCTTCCTAACCTTACTAAGAAGTCATCAGATCCTGAAGTTAGACAAAGAATGATAATATTAAGTTGTTAATTTATAACTATTTTATATTTATTTCCCTCTAACTTAAGTTAATAAATTTATTTAATTTATATACGTAGGAAGCTAAATTGGGTAGACTGATTACTCGACTTGAATTGTATATAGAAGCAAAGACCTCAAACTGAAGAAGTCAAAACCAATGAATAAATAAGAAGAACAACAACTCAATAAGTTGGTTAGTAATTTAACTTGATACAAAGTTATTGTTTTGATTTTTGCATATTTATATAATAATATATGTTTTTCTTTATTGTTTTATTATTTGTAGAGAATGGTTGAAGAATAATATATTTTTAAAATATTAATGTTTTCAAATATATGGATAATTATAATTTTATAAAAATATTTAAGAAATATAAAAAATATTATCAAAATCGATAATTATTTTTCTAAAATTTATAACAATTTAAAAATATAATAAAGTTATAGATAATAATTTATTATATGATCGTCTTCTAAGCATGAAAATATTATGGACTCTTTCATGCAAATAAGTTAAATATAGTAACTCGTGTGGTCCTACATGCTCTATCCTATTTGACAAATTTTTTTAATGGAATTATGCATGTTAATTGTATTAATATTGATCGTGCATCGTTTCAAAAATTTATGCGCTCTACCTAAAAGGCTAAAACTTAGTGTTTCTTTGGATCGTTAAAGTTTAAAATTATATTTGAATCATATAATAAAAACATAACAAAAATAAAAATAGAATTAAATGTAAAAAAATATTATTATTATTGTAATTTTTGGTTTGACTACTGTAATAAAAAGGAATTAAAGAATGAATCAATATTACAGTATTTGATTTATAATTAAAACATGATTAAAATATATTGTATATTTCCTTAATACTCATATGTTCTATAAAGTTTAAATAATATCATTTAGTTGTTATTTTTCTCCTTCAAATAGAATATATTATGAAAAATTATTATTTTTCTAAATAAGTATTACTTAAAATATTATTAAATCTTAAAAAATTAAAAACAATAAAGAAATATTTTTGATAATTTTTTTATTTTTATATTATTTACAAAATAACACCTAAATATTAATATATGGTATTAAAATTTAATTTTGATCTACTATATCAACACGAATATGACATAATCAAAATTGAAAAAAAAAAGATTTATAGTTTAAGGTTTTAGGGTTTTAAGTTTTGGATTTTAGGACTTTAGGATTAGAGGTTTATAGTTTTAGGATTTAGTGTTTAATGTATAGGATTTAGAGCTTAAAATTTAAGATTTTGAATTTTGAGTTTTAGGATTTAGGATTTATGGTTTACATTTCTTAAGGTTTTAGGGTTTTAGAATTTAGAATTTTGGGTTTTAAGGTTTTAGGGATTAGGATTTAGGGTTTATGTTTTAGGATTTGAGAGAAAAATTGAAATAATTTTTTTAACAATTAATATGGGAATAGAATAACAATTCCATTAGGGGATGATAGAATAACAATTCTATCTTGTTTCCATTCCATTTTTAGTATATAATACAACCAAACATAAGAATATGTAGAAACAATTTTATTCTCATTCTCATTCCTATCAATGAAATATTAAATAAATGTATTGATAATAGTTATCACCAAGTAATGAAAGTTGAGGCTATGAAACTATAAAAGGGTAAATTACCTTATTAGCCATTCATTTTATATTATTTGGACACTTTTGTCATGTATCTTTTGCATGGGACATATAAGTCATTAAAACTTTAAAAGTAGGACATATAACTCAATTATCTCTCTAAACCCTCATTTGAACCGATTAAAATAATATATTCTTAATGCATGATATTCATGTGTGTAAAAGGTTAAGGACAAAATTGATATTTTAGAAAAATTAAACCGTACAAATGGGTCAATTTCTTTCTAGATTTCTTCATGTGTCCTTTTCTTCGTGTGACCTCATGAAAAACCTAACTCTCTTCATGTGAAATCGAGGAAAACCTAGGATCTTCTATGAGAATCATCTATAAAGGTGAGAATCCTTTGTGAGATTCTAAGCTTCAATCAAGTCCAAATATGGCAAAGAAAGGTAAAATGGTGGAAGTTTAGTCATTAAGAGAGAGAAATGAATTTATGGTGAGAAGAAATGGTCCCAAACCTTGTTGCGATAAGATTCCTAAACTAAATCACTAATATGTCTAATACTTTATTATTTATTGATGTTGAAATGTGAAAAAAATTATAAATTTGTGGAGTAAAATGCTTCATTTTTTCGTGATCCATAAAGCAAAGACATTTTTGTTGTCTAGGATTGTAATGAGTACTAATTTTGTCGGTTTTGGTGGGAGAGAGTGTATTATTAACTTATATATTAAAAGTTGTAAGGGAGTGTGTTTCTAGAGTAAGTTTGTCACGATTTGATTAGGTCAAGTGTATTCTATGTGGTTTATTAATTAATAGCAAACAAATGTTAATGACATTTCTTATTGTTGCTTCTTTATGTGTTATGATAGAGAGTACAATTGTTCATTTTCTACGGTTTATTGTTTCATGTGGTTTGTTGACTGTCGAATGTCTAGTTAGCTGCCTTTGATTGCTTTGTTTTCTACAATTTATTGTTTAAAGTTTTTGTTAGTAGTTGTAGGTTTAAATTTTTGCATTTTTCTTTTTCCCATTATGCTTTGTTTATTATTGCTTGTTTAGGGTTTCTATTAATAGTAGTAGATTTAGAGTTTCATGCATTGTTCTTGAATGCTATTGTGCTTTGTTTATTATTGCATGTTATTACTTCCTACTAGTAGATGTAGGTTTTGGATTGCTTGAATTGTTCCTTCATTTTTCTTTATCCATTTTTGTTTTATTTTGATTATGATAGATCCTATAAGTTACTATTTCTCGATGGAAGTATACATTGAGGGTCTAACAACTTTGTAATTAGGTGTACTAATAAAAAATGCCTCTGAGAGCTTCAATAATCAATTAAGGAGTGCAAGAAAAGAGACCATTGGTTTCATTATTGGAATGTATTAGGAAATATATTGGAGATAAATTCAATACTAAGAGACAAGAGAGATGTAACCATCCATTAGGTTACATAATGATGGCCATCTATTTGGCAAATAGAGAAACAAGTAGTTCTTGTAATGTAAATTTAAATGGAGTGTATTAATTTGAAGTTATATACAAGAGAGAACTTGTAGTTGTAGGGCATGGAAATTGTATGGAATACCTTTTCCACATGAAATGAGTTGTATCATAATTCGAAGAGAGGATCCAATTGATTATGTCAATTCATTACTCAAGAAGGATGCCTTTGTACTTTCCTATGTAATTCCCTACTATTAATAGTTGAAAGTTTTGGCCAAAGTTAGGTAGTGTTGAGATTGTTCCTCCAGTATTTAAGAAATAAAGTAGTAGGCCTAGAACATCAAGGTACAAGATTGTAAGAGAAAGAGTATTAAAAAAAGAAAACCAAATGACAATATTATACCTAGACAAGATGGGGCACCTTCAAAGATAGGAAAATTAGGTATGATAATCACATACACCAATTGTGGATTACAACAAGACCACAACAAAAAATATGTTTAAGAAGAATGGAGGAGGTAGGAGTATTGGATTCAACATAAGAAATATGTTAAAAAGCTTAAGCCCATTCATGTATAATGTCTAATTATGTGTTTGTATTTTTACATATATTATGTATTTTAAGCCTATAATTAATGAATTTGGGTCATAAAAACTAACTAGATTGCATGATGATATAGATGTAACTCAAGTGACTCAACAAGAAAGTCAAGAGCTACAAGTAATATGCTAAATAGATTCTATCAGCGCATTCATGTATACTTTCTAATTACATGTTTGAATTTTTGCATTTCTTATTATTTTAAACCCAAAACAAATAAATATTTTTCCATAAGAACAAGCTGAAACACAATATGAGGTAAATGTATCTTAATTTACTCAACCTGAAAGTTAAGAGCCATAGGTAATATATGTTAAATAAATTAAATTCATATGTTTAGCACATTCATATATACTTTCTAATTATGTGTTTATATTTTTGAATGCCTTGTGTATTTTAATCCTAAATCAAATGAATTTCAACCATAAGAACCAACTGGAAGTGAAGAACTTAAACAAGTCATTGGAATCCAAGAGCCACATGCAATCATTTCTCAACCATAAGTATATAGTATGACCATTTTTGTCAAGAAAATCAATATTTTTATGAATTCTAAATATTCTCAATTATGTTAATAATCAAATACAGGTCAATATAGTATTAACACCAAGAAAAAGGTGAAGACTAAGTGATAACTGTATTTTATATAGTTATTTTCATATATTTTATTAATTATAATTTCTATGTTCTTGACATTTTTAGTTAGTTTTAGTTTAATAAATTAGTATTTACTGTTTATTTGTTAAGGAATATATTTTTAAGAAAATTAAAGAATTTGAATCGAAAACGTACTTAATTGCAAATTTATGTCTGAAAATATAATTTAAAATAAAAGAGTTCTTAATTGTAATTAAAAAAAAGTTTAAAAGTTAATTTAAATCAAAAAAGGGCTTAATTGTAATTAAAAAAAGTTTAAAAGTTAATTTGAATTAAATTGGAGGGCTAAAATGCAATTAAGAAAATTTATTTTCTACACAGGGAAAGGACGCCACGCGCACCATCACTTACGCGCGACACCAACCGTTCGGTCAGAAAATCAATGGATATGATGAGGCACGTGGATGCAAACGTGAAAAAAGACCGTGTATGTGGGTATTTAGGATTCATGCGGCTTGGCACGCTCAGTGGATCCCACCTTCCACGCAGGCCGGCGTGCAGGGTGGGCCTCATGTGTCGCGAGCGTTGATCCCGTGCGACGCAACCACATGCAATCTCTTCCTCCAACCATTTAGAGTCTGCCATGTGTCCTACCATTCCTTGCAGCCAATCATGTGCTGACATGTGGCATGTTTCGGTGAACACAAAAACACAGAATCATGCACGTGTTCCAGCAACTATCGCCCACTTTCTCGGTGCCGCTTATCTCGTGCGACAATTTCGCATGTGCCTGTTCTTGGTACCCTATGAGATGCTGCCACACGTCCCATTACTCCTTGCAGTGAATCAGATCGCGACACGTGGCAGCATGTATTGAAAAGCAAAGTAGAAACGCACGATTGTCTCCCACTCATTTTTAAATAATGTTTTCGATTTAACCGTTTGTCTGACACGCGTGTGTTTTTTTATTTTCGATGTAAAATGTTTCCTACGTGTCTAAAAATGTATTTTTTAGATGTATTTTTTTAGCTATAAATAAGACATTTATTGCGAAAAAAAAAGTTTGGAGTTTTGGGATTTTTGGTTCGTTTGGGGCTAGGTTGTGGAACACGCAGAAGCCATTTTTTGCTTATGTTGTGTTTTTCTTGTGCCAAATTTTTAGGAGAAGAGATGTTTTAATTTTCTTTTGTTCTTCATCTAATATTCCTTAACTGTTGTAATTTTAATTTTTATTTATAAAGTAATTTAATTTTTCTAGGGTTGCATTTTATTTAAATTTATGAATCTTGCATTTAATTATTTTTGAAAGATTTAAAAGACTTTTAATTTGTTTATTCTATTTGTGCTTAATGCTTTTGATTATTGGAAAATTTATCAATTGATCTGTGGCACTCAAATAAACTTGGAAGAGACATTTTTGTGTATATTGCTCATTGATAGAATAACATGTATATATGAAGGATAGGAATATACCTTTATTGTATGTGTGGTCATTTGAGAACTTAGAACGTAATGAATCTTGGTGAATTTAATTCTCATAGGAATATAGTGAATTAATTTAGCAAGGTGCGTCTATATGGAGCTCGGAAGAGATGTATGGATAAAATTAGAAGTTTTCGGTTGACAAATTAAATTTACTATAAAAATATAAATCAAGAGAAAATAATATGATTCAAGTGGATTAATTTGGTGAAAAACTGCAATCCTAGAATTCTTTTATTTTGTTATAAAACTCTTTATTTAATTTCTTCCAATTAACGATTGTTTTGGATAAAATCAGAGCGAAATAATTTTAGTACTCAACAAACTGTAGTGACAAATCTCCGTAAGAACGATACTTTACTTATCAAATTTTATTACTTGTGACCGTATATACTTGCACGTTTTATGTTCTCCTAAAAGAGACAACACTAAGCCTAGTAGAAAGAAGCCAAGTCGGGCAAGTCCTTCTGGGTAAAGACAAAGTGTATTTTAGCACATATTTTTAGTTTTTTTCTTCATTTTTTGAATGTAAATTGCCCACAGTTTGTGTATATTATTTCTATAAGTAATTTTGGATGTATGTGTATTCAACCCATAATCTGTTTTCTAGTGGGTTTCATGTTTTGTAAAAATAGGCACTATGTAGTATATGCATTGTAAACAGGTTGCAATATTGAAAATATGTTTAAAAAAGATTTGAAATAGGTTTATCTCATAATGTTATTTAGTTTTAAGTCTTTTGTAGATTTTGTATGTTTGGCAGGTTTTTTTACATAGTGTTACATAACTCATATTAGTTGTTCCCTACTAATTTTGGTAAATAGGTTTTTGTTGTATGAATGCAAAGTGTCAATATAACCCAAAAACGCTAGCAAATAGGTTTTTTATACATACATATTACTCGTAACTAGGATACTATAAATTATCATAATGATGTCACCAACAATGTATTACTAGAAAGTGATTTTTCACATCAATGTCACCAAAGTATCTCTATGACACAAGATAAGTGATCAACATCCTCAAATGATACAAGATATGTGACTAAAATATCTCCATCCAATAAAGATATGTTATTTAAGGGTACTAATATTAAAACTTAATGATATGTTATATAATATGGCTCATTCATACTAGCTATATATATGTACTCATTGGAACAATCTTGTACTATAATAAAAAAATATCCAGTTCTGCATTCCAATTGGAAATGTACACATTATTCTAAGATAAAAAAAAAATAATTTCCTCTGTAATTTAATACAAGCTAATTCATACAAAAAGGAATAACAACATGGTCATTCATTACATATTTTCCTAAACATGGCTTAAAACAAGTCTTACAAAAAAATAAGGCAATAAGTCTTGCCAAACATGATATAGAAATCACTATCTTTTGGGCTTATAGTAGAGGATATAGCAATGAACAATACAAAATAATTTCATATTTTTTTCAACTTTTTCCATTTTTTTTAATTTTCTTCAACTTGTTGGAAATAATGGATAGCTCTCTTCTAGATAAAATGGAAGAAAGACTAAATAAAAAAGAGAGGGAAAATTGCATGTTAGGCATGCTTGTAGAAAGAAGGGAAGAAAATGCAATGGAGACAAAGCAATATAAAATAAGGATTTGGTGCCAAAAACTACTCTAGACATCAAATATGGAGGGACCAATAATAGGCATTCTAAGGGAGAGAAATAAGCTTAAAAGATAGTTTTACCCCACTTAAAATGTTTATTTAATGGGTAAGATTTTAATAGTATAATATTCCTTAACTGTTATAATAACATAAAATAAGTGACCTTAAGAAATGACCACCTAATTATAAAATTTAGGTAGTGAGAACAAGCTTGTTAATTATTATTTTTTAAAATAATTATGATATTTATATATTTATAATTAAAACTTAAATTCTAAATTTAATATATGTTAAAATAAATTTAATGTCATTTATGGTTATGAGTAGGGGTGGTAATTTGTGTCGTAGTTCAATTGACCAAATTGAATTAGAATCGTAGAACTTGAATTGAACACGAATATAATTAAATTCGAGTTAAGTTTGGGTCAACTCAAATAATCTAAAAAAATCTAGTTAGGTTCGGGTTCCACCTAACCGTTAACTTGAAATAAAATTAAAAAAGAGAATAAGCTGTGTAAATGTTACAATCTACATGTTAAGTTAAAAACTTAAAATTAGAAAAATACATCTATTCTCTATCTTTTGTTCGAGTTGACACTTAAAAGTCTAGTAACATGGTTGTGCTTAGGGATTAAGGAGCTAACTAAAAGTATTTAGGTATAAATTTAATTTTTTATTGCCTACTATATGTATCTAAATTCTTATTATACATTGGGATCTAATATTCTCAATACGTTATGATTTTGTGATACATTTATAAAATGATTTGAGAGTATTATCGTAATTACAAAATGAATTTATGATTTTTACAATTCTACACAAAAATCATATTATAAGTACTAAGTATTTAACTATCCATAAGTATTTAACTAGCCATTAGTTAGTAATGATAACCACAAGATCAATTCTTTCAAGATTCTAAATGTGTATTATATTTGATCTAAAATTAAAAATACAAAAATATCAATACGTGATCTATTGGATTCTTTGTTTAGTGATTAGAGTAATTTTATTGAGATTTAGAACTCTTTATTTAAAATTTGAGTTTCAATGAAGACATCGTAGCCTTTGAATTTTACATAAGAATGATTTGATGACGTTTATTTTTGTTGAATTTATTTAGAAATTGATTTCATTTTCTAAGAATTAATTTTATTTTATTTATGTTTATTAGTGTTTTTATTTTATAAGTAACTAATTATTGTAACTTAACATGTATATCTACTTAGATTTTGTTGATTTATTTATAGATGTTAATTTATTATTTATTTAAATTTTATTTAATTAAATTAAAATAAAGTTAAAATTAATTTGAATTTAAACTGATTTGAAATAATTCAATTTGGACATATGAGTACCCCGTTAGTAATGAGAATAAAGTTGAAGTCAACAAAGAAACGTCTGTAACCACTGACTAGTCCTTTTTGGCTCTTTTGTCTTTCACGCATCGTTCACAAGGCAAGTCTTTAGTCCTTACGTCACTAAATGTGCTTAGTGTCCCACAAAGCACATTACCGGTGATTTTTATTACTCTCTCAATATATCTCATCTCACCAATTAATTAATTAATTAATTAAATTAAAATCAAACTAAAAAAAAGTAAATTAAACTTTTGGTTAAGGATTCCTATGGCTAATACACAATTCACGCACTATCTAATAACAGTGACTATAATCTTAATTTGTGGCTATTGTTCGTGTGTTTTACCAACGTCTCCTTGTCTTTTAATAATCAGAATAAAAAAAATCTCAAAATTATAATTTTTGAAAATAATATTCTCATACTTATCTACTCATATACATATATTTATATCTTTGAAAAAAAAAACATATATTGATATATATATAATAGTTAAAATTTAAATTCAAATTATTAGTAAGTAATTTAAATTGCATAAAAGTTAAAAAGTTCACTTAAATTCTATTATGCCTCAAAAATATAGGCGTTGAAACATCATAAATTGTGGGTTAGAGATGGGTTAATGAAATATATTTGTATTAATAGTAAATTGAGTTGTATTCGACCCCATAATTATTTATTAAAAGAATTAAAATGAAAAAGAATAAAAAAAAAGAGACCCACAGGAACGGCTTAACCGCGTGCACCGATGTATGGATAAAAACCAACCTCTTCTTTATATAAATTAAATTTCTATCACTCATTTGTCATTACCGATTCATGCCTAAGGCAGATCCAAAGGGAATTTTGGGTTTTGGTTTTGGTTTTGATTTCAATAATTTTTTATTTTTATTATCGTCATTGAATCCAACTTCATTACTGGGTTTGTTTCAGAATGGAGGTTCAGAAAAAGTATATCTCTGTTGAGGAGCTTAAGAAACATAACAAGCCAGAGGATATCTGGATCTCAATTCAGGGGAAGGTGTACGATGTTTCGAAATGGCTTAAGGATCATCCTGGTGGTGATACACCTTTACTGAATTTGGCTGGCCAAGATGTCACTGATGCATTCATAGCCTACCATCCGGGCACTGCTTGGCAATATCTTGATAAGTTCTTTACTGGGTACTATGTCAATGATTTTAAGATGTCTGATGTTTCTAAGGATTATAGGAGACTTTATTCTGAGTTTTCCAAACTTGGGTTATTTGACAAGAAGGGGCATGGGGTTTTATATTCTGTACTAAGTATTGCATTAATGTTGTTGATTATTGTTTATGGTGTTTTGAAATCTGATAGCATCTGGGTACATTCTGGGTGTGCTTTGTTATTGGGGATGGTTTGGATTCAAAGTGCTTATATTGGGCATGATTCTGGGCATTATCAGATCATGACAAGCCGACGTTACAACAAAATTGCTCAACTTTTGGCTGGGAATTGCCTTACTGGGATTAGCATTGCTTGGTGGAAATGGACTCATAATGCCCACCATATTGCTTGTAATAGTCTTGATTATGATCCAGATCTTCAACACATTCCTGTTTTTGCAGTCTCCACCAAATTCTTTAATTCTCTTACTTCAGTTTTCTACGGAAGGGAGTTAACCTTTGATTCCATTGCCAGGTTACTTATTAGTTATCAGCATTTTACTTATTATCCGGTTATGATCTTTGGAAGGTTTAACTTGTATGTTCAGACGTTCTTGTTGTTGTTTTCAAAGAGGAACATTCCAGATAGAACCTTGAACATAGTGGGAATTCTTGTGTTCTGGACTTGGTTCCCTCTCCTTGTTTCATTTCTCCCCAGTTGGACTGAGAGAGGGTTGTTTGTGTTTTTGAGTTTTGCTGTGACATCATTACAACATATTCAATTCACTTTGAATCATTTCTCTGCTGATGTTTATGTTGGGCCTCCTACTGGGAATGATTGGTTTGAGAAGCAAGCAGGTGGGACTTTGGACATTTCATGCTCAGTTTGGATGGATTGGTTCTTTGGTGGGCTGCAGTTTCAGCTCGAACACCATTTGTTTCCTCGTCTTCCTCGTTGCCAATTGAGAAAGGTTTCTCCTTTAATTCAAGAGCTATGCAAGAAGCACAATTTGCCTTACAGAAGCTTGTCTTTCTGGGATGCAAATGTGTCTACCATTAGAACTCTGAGGACCGCTGCACTGCAGGCTCGAGACTTGGCCAACCCTGTCCCTAAGAATTTGGTGTGGGAAGCTCTTAATACCCATGGCTGATTTTCAATGAGGTTTTGTCAAGATCTATCGACACAGTTACTTTCCTTTTAATTTCATAAGGTGGACTCAGATTTTGCTTATTTCTGAGAAGGATTATTACTAATTTTTTTCTTTTCTCGGTGGCATTCCGATACTGTATTTCTTATGCTCTTGTATGATATATGTATTGACCCATATTTCCAATTTTTAGCTTCTTCAAGCATAGGATTCTGATTTATTGGTTGACATTTACTGCCTAGAATTTTTTTGAAGCATGTTTCTTCACCAATAGAGATGCAATCTCTGTGTGCTGCTTGTGTTTAATTTTTTTCTTCTCTATTTGGTGTTATTCATGTAAATGTCAGACAGTTAAAAATCTATTTGTTGGTATTGTTATTCTCTACTCCATTTATTAGGCGTATATTTCTTTCTTCTGGTGTTTATATTTGTTAGTATTTTCTGTTTGCAGCAATTAAGTGGTTGATCTTGATGGCATGAATATTTGAACTCAACTAGCTCTGCACTTTTAAGATGCTTATATATATAGGCAAGAGCAATTTGTTGAAAAGGTAGTTGCAAGGCAACTCTTGTCACTCCTCTGAATTCTTTATTTTTTATTTATTTTTATTTACAGTTTTTTATATATGTGTGTATGATTTGCAAGGTAGGCTATTAATTTACCATGGTGCAATCATATAGTCAATAGAAGAAGAACTTACTAAATATGTCTGCATAATATTCAGCACATATTAATATATCATACTGATACAGATCAGATGCATAGCTGTGAAGAAGTGGTTTTGAGTTTTACACAGTTCTTGATAGAAGCACTATATTTAGTTTGATTGTCATGATACTTAGACCACAACATAACCCCTCCATACTTAGCAGAACCTTTGATTGCAGGAAGTACTATTTGGTTCAGAATGACCTGTTAGATTGATAATTGGTGTTTGACCATTGCCAAATTTTGGAAGAAAAACTATGTTAACAAAGTCAGTCACCAGTGGCACAAATTTCTCCCAAAGTGCTGTCATTTCCATTCTGACCCCATTAAATTGTTATTTATCCACTTTAGTCTAATTACTAGTGCTAGAAACACTAAAATGAGGAATGATAGGGAAATTTTTTATTTTGATATCATTATGCATTAAATTTTTAATAGTATATACTCGTTGCACGTTAGTGCGATGAATACGCAAGTATATGTATCGTAACAAGTAATATAATGATAAAAAAATATAGTTCTCATGAAGATTATTTTATTAAAAACTAATTTTTAAAACTAAAAAAAATTAAGATAAATTTTTATTGTGTTTTTATATTTTAAGAAAGCAAAATTAAAATAACTAAAACTAAATAGTAATAATTAATTAAATTAGATTTGGTAAATAAAAAGATATATATGAGAAAATATCTAAGAATGTTTAATTCTTCAATTTTCTAAACATCCAAATCGTTAAAATCCTTCTAATATAATTATCAATTAATTATATGATTAATTGAATTTATCTTACCATGTATTCATCTCTCAAGTAAATTACACACTATATATTAATTAATTTAATCTCACTCGAATAACAATTAAATTACATACTATTCATTAAATTAATTAATTATAGATTACATACATAAGAATCATGCATCTCTGTCTAGAACTATGTATGTTATTTAATCAAGGCAACTAATTAAATAATTCTCTCAAATCTATTTAATTGTCTCTATAGATAAATTGTTTTCCAAACAATTAATAACATACATATTAAATTAAATAATATAATTAAATTAAAATTATAATTAGGATAAAATATTAAATCATCACATGGTGAAAATTGGGTTCATAAGATCCTTATTTTAATAGATTAATTACACATAATTGTGTTCATAAAGCTCATATTATTTATAAAGAAAGTCATAAAAATTGATAAATAAAATAGTAGAAGAAGAAATACAATCAATCTCTTGAATTGTAGTGTTAATCTCCTTTTGAATCTCTACCAAAATTGTGTCATTTCTTGATTTTTTTCTATATTTTTCTCTCTTTTTAGCTCCAAAAATTGACTAAAATTATGCTAATTATGACCACTTAGGGTTTATGGAGTGATTAAAGACTTAAATATTGCTCAAGTGCTATATTAGCTATCAGATCAACTTTAGATAAGGGCTACGATCAAAACAAATAAAATTGACAACGACAGCCAATTACAAAGCGACATGTGGCATAAGGAATTTACTAGATGAATCAAAGAGTGACGCGTGGCAAGGGAGACCGGTCAGAGTCAACCCTCGCTGAGTCAACGTCATGTGATACGACGTGATTCGTAGAAACGGATGGAGTGACGCACGGGTGGAACATGCCGAGCAATCGGGTGGCGACACATGATAGAGAAGTTTGACCACACTTCGAACTCGAATTGAACGTCGTGCTGACACGTGACACGTGTTTCGTCCTCCTCACATGTTGCGTAACATGATTCACTGTCCCTTGCTTGCGTGGCGTCTGCCTGGCTTGTCCCGTCAACCTCATGCTTGCGTGACATACCACGTGGTAACTACTAATTTGTCCTGCGTTAAATATTTATAAAAATTTCAAAAAAATTTAAAAATTATATTTTTACCTTGTTTTACTAAAAAATTTATATTTTAATATTTTTAATCATAAAAATACTATTTATTAAATAAAAAAAGTAAATATTATATAAAAAGTGTAATAATGATTCTACTTTAATAGAGTTATCCTTATACTTCAAAATACATGTTTTTTTTCACTCGATAACATTTGTTTACAAATAAGCAATAAGAGTATGTTTCTATTTTTGCCATCTCGTCAAAGCGCTTCAGAACCCAACGTAAAAAAATTTGTTGGAAGCTATTTCTGTGCTAATAAAGCCACATATCCAGAAATCGCTTTTTTAACATAAGCACAAATAAACAAATTCTAAAATTATAGTAGAAAAAAGTGACCCTATCCTGATGATCAATTGTGCCTTTTGTAGAATTGTGAATAAGAGTTCGTGGTTGAAAAGTCACTCACCTTCAAATTGTTTTGCTATCTGTTTCTCGTTTTGGGTTGATGAAAGTTTCCTAGGAAACAAAATACTATATCACATTCTCAAAATCTTCTAGGTGTCAGTTATAAATTTATAATTATGATATCACAAATTACCTCCTTAATTTACCCATTAAGTTGTTCATTAACGTGTTCGAGAATTAACGTACACATCTTCTAAGAATATAAAATTGATACTTAGCATCATCAAATTGTATATATGCATGTTGTTAAGTAATGACATGTATTGCTTGTTTAGTTGTTTTCATGCTATTTGTCTCCTTTGGATTTGCTAGTGCAGAATGTGAGTAAGTTGGTAGGAAAGCCTCTACCAGCCACAAATGAATGAGAACCCAAAGATGACTTTTTTGGTATCCGATTCGTTGTCCAAGACTTGGTCTTTGTCCCTAGTTGATGGGAAACTTCCTGCTTTCCAAGTCGGCTTGTGTGAGAGAACTGAATGGCCTTCATTGGTTTACCTTGCTTTTCCTCAGTTGGGAATCTAGTAATATCTAACGGGGATAAAATTCATTTTCTTTCAATTAAAGTATTGTTTTGGCTTCTAAATTAAGAAAGATATAAAAAACACGTTTATTACTACTTTTATTTATAAAAAATGAAGACTTTTAATACTATTAATAAATATTTTATTTATAATTTTTTTATAGGAAATAATTAAGTAATTTTGTATAGTGAATAATGAAATGATGGAGATATGTTTAATAATTTTTTTATAAAATAATTTTAAAATTATTAAATGTATTTTTTGATACATTTTTTGAAACAAAAAATATTAAATGATACGTTCTCTAACTTATAAGACTAAATAATACCTTCGATGAAAAAAAAGGTTTTTTAAAGAAAAGAAAATTATTTTCTCTATAGAATATAGTTTTAAGCATATTCTTAATTTAATCATTCAAACATATTATGTGATTATATTTAATTGATTCATATGCCTATTTATTTTAATCCATATGATATTGAGCTTTTCATGATTTTATAATATTTGCTAGTTATTTTATTTATTTGATATATGTTTTGAATATTTTACTAAAGATTGTTCATTATTAAATTTGTTCCAAGACATACCTTGTACTTATGTTATTTATGCTAACTTTTCAAGTATTCATTGAACGAGTTCAATTGCCTATGGAACTCGAGTCGATAAGAACATTGATCTAGATTCGTACACCTATCTTTTGGAGACTATGAAAGGAGTGACGAATCTGGATCAACGTTGATTTTCAAGTGGATGGCTATATGGTCCAATGTATCGATAGTTTTTTTTAAGTTATTGTTGTGGTCTAGGTTGCTTCCACTTAAAAATTGTATGTGTATTCTTTTTAATTTCTCAATTTTATTATTTACACGTGATTAAATGTCTGATCATTGTGATAATTTTTAATTAGTCATGTTTTGTGCAATTTCTTATTTACCCCTTTAAGTTAATTAGTTCTAAAACTTAAACTTTCAACTATTCTAACAAAATCTTTGCTTGGAACTTTACATTAATTCAAGGCATTCTTATACTCGTTCATATTTATGGTCTACCTTATATTTATGGTCTATTCAATACCATAAGTTTGTTTCTTAGTTGCACAAAATTAGTTTAAGGTAGTGGCTTAATTAGCACATATGTCAATTGATGTTCTGATATATAATGCTCAACACACAAGATCTTATTCAATACCAAATCTCTTACAAAGTGATAGTCTATTTCAATGGGTTTGGTTCTTGCATGTTGAACTAGGTTTTTAACTGTGTATAAGGTACTTACATGATCACAAATCATTTTAGGAATACCATGTGGTATCCCCAATTTAGATAACAAGGCCGTAACCCACATTAGCTCAGTTGTTTCCCTTGCAAGAGACCTATACTCAATTTCAATTGAGAATCTCAAAACAACACATTGTTTACATGATTTCCAAGATATTAGATTTCTCCTAAGAAACACACTATCCAAAAACACTCATCTTGTTATCAGGGCAAGAATCCAATCCGAGTCTGTGTAGACAACAAGATCCAACACTTGTGGCTTGAATAACATAAGACTTAAGTTGAAAAATTCTTTCAAATACATAGAATATGTTTTGCAGTAACAAAATGCATGTCACTGAGGGCATAAAGAAACTAGCATAATTTGCTAACAACAAATGCAATATCTAGCCATGTGAAGACACAATATTTCATTTCACCAATTAAACTTCTAAATTGAGTAGGATTAGTAAATGGTACACCATCTGACTTACTAAGGACAATGCCAAAAACCATTGGGAACAAGCAGCGTTAGAAGTTTCTAAACTAGTTCTTTTAAGCACCTTTTAACATACTTGAACGGACTGAGATGCAGTTCGGAGGAAGAATGAGTAACCCCCAAACCAAGAAAAAACTTGAGAGCACGCAATTCTTTTAAGAAAAAAGTCTTATGTAAATCAATTACAAATTGTTGCATTTTAGATGAAGAAGAACCTATAAAAATGACACCATTTACATTGACTAAGACAAACATGACACTAATTTCAATTCTCTTTACAAATCAACTAGTATCACTCTTGGTAGTAATAAATCCAAAATATTGCAAACATGTTTGATGTTTAAAGAACTAGGCCCTTTAAGCTTGTTTAAGCCCATATAGTGCCTTATGTAACTTGCACACTTTGTTAAGATGATAAGCATCTTTAAAACCAGGTGGTTGTCTCATAAATACACAATCTTCAAGATTCCCATTCAGAAATGCATTGACATCAAGTTGACGATGTCCCTACCAAAATGTAAAGCAATGTTAAAGATAAGATGCACTGATGTCATTTTAGCATTAGACTAAAAGTCTCAGTGAAATATGAGCCTGGAGTTTGAATATACCTTTGAGAAACCAACCATGTTTATACTTGTCAAGTGTGCCATCTTATTTTTCTTTTGTTCGATAGACCTACAACTTACCAATCACCTAAGAATTGGGGGCAGGGTCAACCAAACTCCAATTTGACTTTCTTAATAGAGCATGATATTCTACTTGCATTTCATCTCTCCATTCAGTATTAACACAAGTCTCACTAAATTTCTTAGGTGAAAATAACAACTGAGTGGTGGAAAACATTTTAGGTATTTAAGTTTTCAGTCTTTCTTTGAGTGACCATATGATGCCTAGATGCAAAATAGAAGGAATAGAAAGTAAGACAACTTTAAAAGAAAGACTCTTATGATTAAAGATTTCAATTTGCTCGGTAGGAGAAGAAATTCGTAGAAAAAAATTTGATTTTAGCACCAATAGGAAATGATCTCATGCGAAGCAGGATGGAGGTAGGGATCACCCTTCTTTCCTCACTCATTTTTCAATTCCCGTTTTCTTATATTTTGTTTAAAAATATTCTATATTTTCATAAGTATATAATTAAATTTAATGGTTTTATTGAAAAATTATTACTATAATAAAACTTGTACTTTAATTTTAAAAATACAATTAATAATTTAAAAATAATTATTATTTTAATGATTTTTAAAATAACAAAATAATTAATTTTAGAATAACTATTATTTGGTATTTAGAATTTTAAGTTTATTATATTTAATTCCATAATAAACATATATAATTGAAATTTTATGTTATTTTGGCTATTTAATATATACTTGATATTAAGTTTATTCATTATTGAACAATCTCATCTCCATAAAAAAATTCAAATTTTTTATGAGGAGTCCTAACTTACTCCTCAATTATTTAAACAAGTGATGAGAATAACCTCTATGCTCCCACCCCATCCCGTTGATATCCATACTCAGAATTGTACGAAGAAACTACACTAATAGGAGTGAAGCCATTTTCCTTGAAGAGTGATATAGAAGAGATGAAACAAGTGGAGACTTGGTAAGGGAAACACCACCAAAAGAAGGAAAATACTTCTTATGAGAAGTTACACTAGTATTCTTGGATCTAGTTGCATAAGAACCAATATGTGAGACCCAAACTGAGTTGTATTATGGCCAAAAAAGGTGATAATTTTGTAGGTCTAGGACTAGACACAAGAGAGCCAATTGTAGGAAAAGTTATATCAAGACAAAATCGCTTAGCAATAGAAAGGGAAGGTACACTATGCACTAGAGATTTAGACATATATAAAGAAGAAAACCAACTAGGAACATGTAAGGAGGAATTAAAAGATATAGCATCTGATGTAACTTTGGACAAACAGGTCTACTCAAGGAAAGGAAAGAAAGACTCAGCAAAGAAAACATTTTCATTAACCAACAGTTTATAAGTAGTCATGTTAAAGCACACATAACCACGTTGGTTAGGTCATAGACAAGAAAAGTGCATATTGAATAACAAGCTTCAATAGAACTCTATAAAGAAACACAATTTAGTACATTTAAAGGTAACCTATTTAGAGTGTAAACAACACTACGAAAATCACAAGGACAATAACATATAGAAACACTATATTTAAGAAGAAAACTAAGACTACTGTAAGCAATACATCTATGTCTTGACTATACCATTCAATTTTGAAGAAATGAATAAGGGTAAGTGACTTTAGAAACAACACCAGAAAGACTCAAGTATAAGAGGTTTGAATTTAGTAGCCCATCACATTGAATCTGTATAATTCTTGTATTAAATTGACACTTAACAATAGATTTAAATTTCATGAAAATGGACACAATTTAATCTCTAGTTTTAAGAAAATAAATCTATTGAAATTTAAAACAATCATCAACAACCAACAAAAAAAAAATCATTTTTAAAGCCAAGTGTAGGAAAAGAACCCCAAATTTCAAAATACAACAAATCAAAAGGATTACAATAGTTTGCATGTGTTAATGGATAGGGAAGTCTATGAGATTTAGAAATTGCACAAGTAGTAGAAACCAAAGACAAAAGTGTATAAAGAGATACACTTATTCCACAAGGCTAAAGAAATTTATTCACAATAAGTTGGAAAGTATGTCCAAGCTTTCCATGCCATATTGAACTTGTTGCTAAAAAAGCAACATGATTTCCGAATTGCACAACAACTTTGAGCACACTCTCCAAGAATTTGTATAATCCATTACTCACTAGTCCTTAGATGAAGGGAATTGTTCTCTAAGGACTAGTGAGTAATGATGATAAAGTTCCTATATCTCTTACTACTATTGTTCATAATAATAGTGGAACCAGTAAGAGATATAGGAACTTTATCATCATTTCACACAAGAACTCCATCAAGTCCTATATAACTAGTAGGATTTGAGAGACTATTTATATCATTTGTGACATGATGTGTTGCCCTATTGTCTAGCACCTAAGAATTATCACCAGAATCATTAACTCTTCTAGATGATGTTATAAAAGCAATTGATTCCTACCACTTGAATTGTTATTTTGTTGACCAGATAAAAAATTCTTGAGAAAATAACACTATGAAGTTATATGTCTAGTCTTGTAACAAAATTGACCTTGCACCTCACGACCTTTACCTTTGTTATTATTATTATTTTCCCTTTTTCATGACCTTAAAAATTGTTTTTGTTATTGACATTGTTTTCATAGCTTATAAACACTAAAAGACCTTGTTCTTATTATTGTTAGCTAACGTAAAATTTTCTTGATACCAAATTTTCTTCAAATTTTTCCTATTAAGCAAGCAATCTTTCATAAGAGAGCAACCTACTTTTCATTTCACGAAAGAATTCATAGTGCATGAGATAGGTAGATAGATCCAGCTCTTAATTACAACATTTACATGAGTCTAAAACGTATGCTCAGGATTAACAGTCATTATACCTTTAAGACACTTCAAAGTTTTTTCATTTAACCATTCACAAAGTCTTCTACTCCATTTACCATTATCAAACTCATCAATATTTTTTCCTAGATGAGAAAATTATTGCGATCAAGCTTAATACATATTTGCGCATTTATAGGAGAAACAACTACAAATATTTGAATCAAATAATTTGTGATTGAAGATACATCTCTGAGTGAGGATCTTGTCACATTCAGTTTTTTGTTTCTGTCTTGATCTTAAATTTAAGTTTGATTCAGTTCTTAATGTCCATATTTCTTGTATTTCCAAGCTCTGATACCATAGACGTAAAAGAAAAAAATGGATGTGAAATGCTTGGTTTGTTATTCATTGAGAGTGCAATATAAATACATTACAAGCACATTAACTCACTACATACATTCTTGTAAATTGGATAATCCAAATCAATGGTGTGGATAATTTAATACTTTTAAATTTGTGTAGAAAATCAAGTCACACAACAACATATATTCACAATTAGATGAACTTAAATTTATGATGGAGATGATTTCTTAAATAGTTTTGTGTAAACCATTTTTAAGGAGAATGGTTATCATACATAAAAATAAATTATTTATCACAAAATTTGTAAATATCGCAAATGAGGTGGCAACATCTTGGTTAAAATACAACTTCATGTGGCTTTTTGTTAAGTCAATTATCAATTATATCCCATCATTTCATTTATGATATTACAAATTATTGGGTATAAATTAGTGCTCGTCACATGGTGAGAGATGAGCGATCTTAGTTATCATCCCATGGTGAGAGATTTGCAGCCTCAATCGATAGTAATGCAGTAATGATTCACAAGCATGTCCAATAGGCCTTGAGCCATCAATCAATAGTAATGTAGTAATGATTTACAAACATGTCCAATAGGCCTTGAGCCATCAGATGAACTTATATGTGGGATAATCTCTTAAAGAGATAAATGACTAATAATTATCTCCAATTATCCGTAAGATATAATTATGGAGAGATAATCTTGATATTATAAAATGACAATCTAAATGAATAACAAATTGAATCTAACTCTTATATATATTCACTATTATGCATTTCACACAAATGATATCATAAGAACAATCATTAAACTCTTTTTTCAAACACAAAACTAGATCTTGAGCTCATCTATTATCTATAAATTTTCATACTAACTTAAACATCACGAGATTAAAAGTCACCACCCCTCATAATGATATAAGGTCTTATTAGTTTTCTTTCATAATCGTAAGGTAACAAAAAAGACAAAAAAAAAATCTATTTTTAATGTTGACAAAAATCAACATAATTAAACACATTTTTTGTTATCACTTGCAAATTGAATGAGACTCTTATTATATAACTTTAACGTTTACTTATATATCAAAAGAATCTTCAAAATAGCATTTAATGCTTATGATATATGAATTGTTATTCCTTATTTTTAGAATATATATTTATTAATCACATTAAGTTATCTCTTTATAAGTATTAGGTATTTGTATTTTAAAAAAAATAATTACATTAATTTTATATTTTATTGATATATATATTCTATTGATATATTTTAAGTTAAAAGAGAGAAACTAACCTATGATATATGATAAAGAGAGATGTCTGTGACAAAATCTTTTGGTCAAACAAGAGAGACAAGATTTTGAGATATTTATTTGGTCAAACAGTTTTTTTTTTTCTGAGAACTTTGACCAGACAAAGTCAGGCCTATGACTATGAGATATTTTGTTTTGGTCAATGTATACTTTGAGCCAATAGTCTCAACAAATATATGTTCTTGATAAGATACTTAGTTGCCGCCGATGTTGATTTCGCTTCATTAGCATTGATGCAGAAATCATTCCACTCCAATACATATATATGTACACATTTTAATAACTTGAACTTGAATCCTTCGTTGCCCCAAAACAAGGGTAAAAAAGGGAGAGATTAATTTAATATTAAACCCCTTGCTTATTAATTTCGATAATGGGATTATTTATATAGTCTTAATTGGACTGATGTTAGCCCAAAAAAATAGTCTTTATTGGACTGTAGACATTAATGGTTGATGGTCCCACATCATGCCAAAAAAAAAAAAACAAATGACTTGTGGTAATAAAATTAATAATATCTTTAAATTTTATTATAATATAGTAAATATATCACAAATTTTAAAAAAATTAAATTAATAAAAATAAATAATAACTTTTTATATAAATAATAAAAAATTAAAAAATAATATAAATAAAAACGCAAAATATATCAGAATGTTTTTAACAAGAAATAATAATTAGTAAAAGGATATTTAAAGAAATATAAAAGATAAAATTAAATTTAAAAAAAAGAGATAGATTTAAGATTTATCATTTTCAAGAATAAGAAAAATATTTTCAAAAAAAAAATATAATCTATTATGAAATAAGAAATATAAATTGAGTATTGATATTATAGACGCAAAAAAAATATATAATATATCATTAATTGATAAAGAAGTCATTATAGATAAACTATAAAAATTCTCTTAGAATGATAAAAGAAATACT
This sequence comes from Hippophae tibetana, assembly GCA_037013495.1. Lineage (NCBI taxonomy): Eukaryota > Viridiplantae > Streptophyta > Magnoliopsida > Rosales > Elaeagnaceae > Hippophae > Hippophae tibetana. Next base: position 19,544,334 of record CM072811.1, on the reverse strand, counting down.
AGATACATATATTTAGGAGTAATCTAAATATTAATAAAAGTATATTTTTGAAAATAAATTGATACACTAATAAAAGTACTACTACTAGATAATTGAATAATAATTAGGAAAAATGTTTTATTAGAAATGATCTATTAAAACCTAAGATAACATAATTTAAAATTCATAGGATACTCTAGATTTGTTATTAATATGAATTATAAAAACTTAAATTAAGTATTAAGTTTAGTGTATGAATTTGAAAAATAAGACTTAATGTATGAAAAAAATCATCAATTTTTAGAATTTTTAGTACACTATATAGTAGAATATTTACTAACAAATAGCCATAATAGTTCAATATATAGACAAAACGAATTCATAAAAATAGATAAAAAATTTCAAGAAATTGTACAAATAATAAAATAAAAAATAATAATAGACTTTGAAATACGTAAAGAATGAAACTTAGATGTTAAAAGAAAAACCTTTAATATTATGAAAAAAAGTAATATAGTAAGAAAAAAATAATGTATCAAGGTTTACGTTTATAGATTATAAAGAATAAATCTTTAACAAATAAAAAGAAAAGACATAACTAAAACAAAAAATTAAACAAGTGAACGAATTAATCAATGACGTAATATTAAGAAGAAAATAAACCATTGTTATCTCAATAAAGTTAAAAATAAATAATTAGATATAGAATTATATTGTAAGGAAAGCTTAACAAGTATATCAAAAAGTAAATAAAAATAATTAAACCTTTAATTCTTTCAGCATAACAAATAGATATAACACAAACATTAAGTCCTTACAAGACATAAATGAAATAGAAAAAGAACTTCTAAAAGAAATAAAAGAACATGGTTATATTAATAAATTATAATAAGATATACATAATAAATTTACATAATTAAAAAGGGATATAAATAACATATATAGAGATAATGAAATTATAGGTTATAAGTGTAATTCATTTATAGTATTAAAGAAAGAATCACTTATGAGATCATATGCAGTGATAACTAAGAACGAGGAAAAACCCAAAAATAAAGAAGAAGCTATAATTTATGTTTAATGGAATACCAAAAAGAATTAGAAGAACAATTTATGAATCTTAAGAATATAGACATAGAAATAATTAATTAGTCTGTTAACCCTAAAAAATGAAGAATTAAGAACATTACGATAAAAAACTTTGTTCAAATAAAGAGAAAGATGATATGATAATAGCTAATGAAATTGATTATGAATTAAAAAAATTGGTCAAAATAATTATATGAAACCTATTTCATTACCAATTCCTCATTAAGAAGAAACACCTGACCCATATAGGGAAGAGAGAAACAAGAAAAATTCATAAGAACATGACATTCCTTATAGAAGAAAACAACTACCCAAAATGAAGAAGGATTACATTTGAAAACTAGAAGTAATGTTCAATTAGAATTCAAATTTCTTGAAAATTATGCATATGATCTTTTAGATTTATATTATATAAGAGACAAGAAAAAAGTTTTAGATGAATGGTCTAGTGGTATGAAGGTAATCAAATAAAATTCTCCAACACAATAAAACCCTTCAACGTATAGTCTTAGTAGCTCACAAAATGATAGAAAGTGTTAAAATTTGGTTTACAAATTTAACAAAACAATAATTGTTACAAATGCAGGGAAATGTTCTCACATGTAGAAAGTATTTAGATACTATAGTAAATGAAATATACAAGAAATTTATTTGAGAAGAGGTAGGCATATCACTAAATCTAGTGAATATAAAATTGAGGAAGCCAAATGACATTTAACAAACAAGAAAATATGTAACATGTGTTATATAGATTCATTTATTTATGAATATGAAATGAATTATCACAAATTACTATCATCTATGTAAGAAACTTATACGGAAATATTTTTCTAAAAATTACCTGAAATATTGTATAAAACTATAATAGAATGATGGAATAAAAGAAATAGAGAAATTATACCTAACACTTTAGGAGAAAGAATAAAAACTCTTACAAATTAGATAATTATTAAATGTAAAAAAAGATAGAAATATAATCAAGTAAGAGGAAATAATAAAATTTATTATGATATAAGAGATTTTAAGATACCAGAAAAATATGAATGTAAGATAAAGTCTTACAAGTAAAAGTATAAAAAAAATATAAAAAATGCAAAACTTTCAAAAGATATAAATTTAGAAAATAAGATTTTCAAAAATATAAGATAAAGAACCTTATAGAAAATAATATTTTAGGAGAAAAATGAATAAGCCACCAAAAAATAAAAATTATTGTCCATCAAGGAAAAATATATGCAAATGTTAGATCTATAATGAGAAAGGACATTAAGCTAATAAATTTCCTAATAAACTTCAATATAAAAACGAATTTAAAAAGAAGTTTTCACAAAAAGCAAAAATCTTGTAAGAAGTTTTTAAGATGGAATTAGAATCAATTGAAAGTCGGATATAGATAATACTTATAGTATTTATCTATTAGAAGAAACTAAAAAAGAAATGAATGACTTAGAATATGAATATGAATATTCTTCATCTAAAGATGAATAATTTGTATAGTATTACAAATCCAAATAGTACTTACATTAACTAGGATTAAAATTTAAAGGTTACACAAATTATCATTTATATGCATATGTAGATATATGAGCTAGTATGTTTGTAACTAGTAAATATATATTCCTAGAAAAACTATGAAAATAAACACCAAAATATTTAATTGTAAGAATTATAAATTATACTACAACAAGTCTTAACAAAGTTCAAAAAAATATAGATATAAATATAGGAGGAAAGATATTTCATATTCTTACCATATATCAATAAGAAATAAGAGTTGATTTATTAATAAAAATAATTTTTTAAACTTACATCAATATTTTACACAATATTTAGATAAAATAAGGGTAACAACACTAGATGGTGAAACCATTTATGAGTTAAAAGTAAAAAAAAACATTGACTATATCAAACCCAAATTTTATGAAACAACATAAAAAACAAAAATGTGATGAGATAGACACAAAGTAGGAACAAAAATATTATTTTGAAAATATTTTATTTGACATATAAGAGAAGTAAAATTATTTTATTAATGAAATCTAAGAAGATAAAAACCTTAACATGTATTAGAAAATTATTAAAAATAGTAAGCTCAAAAAATATTATAGATCCAAAAGTAAATAAATATAAAATGATTGTTGACGTAAAAATTAGATACCCTAATAAAATTATTAGTGTAAAAACTATTATTTATACTCCATATGACATGATTGAACTTGAAAATTAAATTTAAAAACTTTTGGAACTAAAATTCATAATACCAAATAATTCATGCTACTTTAGTCCAATAGTCTTAGTCGATAAAAAATAAGAGAAAAACGAGAATTGTATTAAACTTCAAACATTGAATAAAGAAATCAATGATGATGGATACTTCATTCAAAAGAAAGAGGAATTATTATCATTAATAAAAAGAAAGAAATACTTCTCAAATTTTAGTTACAAAATTAGATTTTGGCAAATAAAACTAGATGAAGAATCTAAAAAATTAAGGACATTTAATTATCCACAAGAATAATTTCAATGTATTGTTGTGTTATTTGGATTAAAATTAGCTCAATGTATCTTCCGAAGATATATGGACAATATTTTTAAGAAATTGTAAAATATTTATTGTGTTTACATATATGGTATTTTGGTTTTCATTAATAAATTAAATAAACATTATTTAAATATTATTAATATTTTACAAGAATGTAGGAAATAAGGTATTGTATTTTTTGAGAAGAAAGCAATAATTGTTTAGAAAAAAATTAAGTATCTAAGGTTATAAATTGAAGATGAAAAACATAATCTACAACCTATATACTAAATAACATTCAATGATTTTCTAGTAAATTAAAAGAAAAAAATTAATTATAAAAATACTTAGAATGTTAAATATATGTTAAAGCATACATCAAGAAACTTGTAGAAATGTAAAAACCTTTACAAACAAAATTAAAAAGAAGAAGATAATGTTTGGAAATGAACAAAATATAATATTTTATATATAGATAAGGTAAAAACATAAGTAAAACATTTATCAAATTTATACCATTTAGGTCTAGATGATTAAATGATAATTGAAATAAATGCTTCACATAAATATAGGAAAGCAGTTTTAAAAGAAAAAGTAGATGAAAAAGATGAATATCTGTATAGATATTAATGAGGATCGTTCTATGGTCTAGAATTAAATTATCACAATAATGAAAAATACTTAGCAATCAAAAAAGCTATTAAATGTTTTTAATATATGTAATATGTTCCATATACATTGTCAAAATCAATAACAAGAATTTTTGTTATTTTTTAAGAAATAATATTTCAAGTGATTATAAACAAGAAAGATTAATCAAATAGCTATAATGGTTTAACTACTACAAATTTGAGGTCAAATATCTTCCATGAAATAAGAATAGTTTAACAAATGCTCTTACAAGAAAATTATTACCTTTAACTATTTTTGTTCTTAAAGGAATTAAATATCTTGATATTAAGATCAAGATAAAGGAAAGGAAGATAAAAATCCTTTTTGAACAACTCAATGTTTTATACCTAGAGAAACCTCTTTTATAAAGACAGAAATTAAACAGGAAGAACTTAACAATTCAAAACCAACATTAGAGTAAAAAAAATGTAAAGAGGAACTTACCTAAGAGATTCATTCTAAAAAAGGTAAAACTTCTAAAGAAAGAATTCAAAATAATAAGGAAGAACCTAACAGTTCAAAAGAGAGTAACATCTATGAAAAAGAAAAAGAAAAATCTCAAAAAGAAGTAGAAAAAAGAAGACTAGAAAAAGACTTAAGTTGTATAGTGGTCCAAAAATAGGAATTTACAACAAATAGCCTGAAACAAGAAAAACTATTATTGAATTTAGTAGAATAACTCATAGAGATTCACTAATAGAATAGAAGTTGAATGCAATTATGCCAACTAAATAGTACCAAAATTATTAACTTTAGAAGATATAGTTAAAAATTACTTTTTAATATTACAACAACAACCATCGCTAGCAAGCATGTTGAAGGCCCTAGGAAAGATAGTACCACCACTTGTACTATTCATAGAAATGCATCTCATAGAGACAGTAAAGATAGTACGACAACCAATACTATTCAAGAAAGCATATCCTATGAATACATTATAATTGAAGATAAAATAGAAAACTATAAGAATTTAAGTAAACTACAATGGTTGAGTCTCTATAACTTAGGCAAAAACTATACCTAGGAACATATCGAAGATATAAATTTTACAACACAAAAAAAGAATTCCCTATAGGCAATAAATTTAATATTTTGGAAGAAATTGATCCAATTTTTGTTTACAAATCTTTCCATTTATGTTTAATTGAGGACCTATATCTATGAATTAATTTAAATGAGTTAGCTTATTTACTTGAAAATTTTAGGAAGGCTATCAAAAACTTCAGGAAGAAAATCAAAGAAGGTGACAAGCCTATCTATCTCAGATTTTTCAATTCACTTATGGTCTTGAACAAAGAAAGTTGTATAAGTCCTTAACATTTTATCAAATTAGGATTTCTAACACTAATAGAGAAGTCCCAAAACCAAGGGTGCTTCTAGAAAAGAAATTTAATACAGATGAACTCCATAGTCTAATAAAATAAATGATAAGTCAAATTAATCATGAACTCAAGAAAATCGATAATTCTTCTAAAATCAAGGTAAATTACTCAACTAGTAAAGTTATAATCACTTTTAATAACAATATAGTCCTCATTGAAAAAGATGGTAAGAAAATATATAAGTTTAAAATAAATTCTAATAGTAGCAATCTGAAAATTTGTTAAGAAATAAGAAAGTTTTTTTGTTTTTATGCCAAAAAAAACCACCAAGAATCACAAATGCATTTACTGCATTAAAGATCAAGAAGATGAAGATGTGTCATCAAAAGGACTATTGGTAGAAAATAATAAAGAGTAATAAAGATATAAAACTCACATCTTTAGTTGACAGATCATACTAAGAAAATGAAAGGTGTAAATTCAAACGCCAAAATTAGAAAGTTAGGCGAGAATTATTAAAAATAGGGATAAATAATGATTTTTCACTATTGTAAATATAAATTCCTTATCCTATAAAAGAAACCACTTTTTTTTTATTAATTAGACATATCTTCAGTAATAACAAATTCTCTACTCTAAAAATTATTCATCTAGCAATTATGTATCTAGAAACTATGAGCAGCTAAGAATCTCTTCAAAATTCTTGATTGGATTTTAGAGTATAATAATTATTAATATTATTAATAAAATGAAGTGTGATCACTCTTTTTTCATTCTTTAGTAAGTCTAATTTGGACACCATATCATATACGGATACAAAAGATTTCCATTACTAAGAGAATATTAAGGCTTAAACAAGCTGAGGCATATTAGGTGTAACAAAAGAATATGAACAATAGAAGAAAATACTATGGTAGACTCATTAAATTCATATATGATAATTATAATTCTAAATTAATTAAGGATCATGAATCATTAAATATTCATTTATTACATTTATAAAACTAATATATAAGAAAATGAAAACAAAGAAACTAGCCACAAGTCTGTATTAAAATAAACATAAGGAAATTATGAAGCCAAATCAATGTTTTGATAAGAAACTTAAAGGTTTTCATTTAAATAATAATATATAAGAAGTAAAAACTAGCATTCTAAAATAACAATATCCTTAATTGATTTAGAATTGTAATTATTATCCCTAAATTTAATGGATCCAACACAGTCTTTTCTTTCGTTATTCGTCTTCTTTTGTTACACATGATATGTCTCAGCTTGTTCAAACCTTAATACCCTCCTAGTAATGATGAACCTCTTGCATATATACTTGGTATGGTATCAAAATTAGACTTACTAGGTAAGAGGAAAAGAATGAGTACACTCTATTTTATTCATAATATTAATAATTATTACAATTCTAAAACCAATAAATAAGAAAATAAAGATAAAGAAACTAGCCACAAGTCTGTATGAAAATAAACATAAGAAAATTATAAAGTTAAATTAATTTTTTGATAAGAGACTTAAATGTTTACCTTTAAATAATAATTTGTAGGAATCAACAATTAGCGCTCTAGAATAGTTAGTTACAAATTGGTATCAAAGCCATAAGAAAGAAATATACATCATTGGATGGAAAATTAACGTCACTAAATATTTTAAGGCAATAGTGATATTAATTATAAAAATAGAGGGCATTAGAGATCCTTTTATAAAATCAGAGACATATGTGAAGATATGTTAAAAATCAAGGACATTAGTGATAAGTTTTTTAATAAACAAGGGAATAAAATATGAATTTTGAATAATATTTAAGCTAAGATATTGGTATTTATATTAAAAGAATATCCTACTTTTTTTAAAAAAACTAATATTTATTTACTAACATTGGAAAATTCAAGTGAATTTAGACCAAATAGCAAGTCCTCGTTTACTAAAATTATGCCAAAATAAAAATATTTATATTTGACTCAAAAACCTGTTTGTTAGATATACTAACTTATTTTTATATTTATTTTAAAAAACATTTTTGATATTCTGAAAACATATTGTTAGAAAATTATTGGTCGAAGTTACATTACAACTAAAGTAAAATTGAGAAAATGAAGATAAAATGAAGGCAAATATTTATGTGAACCCAAACTAATTATGGGCTACTCCACAGGCAAAGGCGAGAAGGTATTTACTATGCCAAAATATTTACAGCCTCTTTCTAAATACATTAAGAAAACAAGATATCTATCTCTTATAATAGAGAATATAAATAACCTTTCTCTCAAAATAAGGAAAGAATTCTTCTAAGTGGGGAAATATTTTACAAGCTTATGGTTTTGTGTTTTGAGATATTGGGATGCTTGGAATGACTTATCCTTTTCTCTATTTATATAGGTTTAATTCATTATTGCAATCACCATTATTTATTTCTTCTTCCTTCATTTTCTTTTATTGCAACTACCACCCATTTCATTTACTCTAACTCTAACCTACTTTATTTATTAGTTGGCTACTACCACCATTTTTATTTGACTATTGTTTTTAGCCATGTGAAAAATAACTTCAACACTTTCATTCTTCCACTTGAAGTCATCTTTCATGAATATCTCTTCTGATTGCCTTTTCTCAAGGCTTGGTGCTTACATCTTTGCTAGGCCATACAGGGATCAACATCATACAAACTTGTCAATGTTGATTGATTTTGTCATTATATCTACTAGTTTCTCAATGGTGTGAATATTTTGCATATCCACACTTCCTCCTTCCACTACTTCTCAGAAAAAGTGGTAATAAACACTTATATGCTTCATCTATGAATGAAATGCTGGATTCCTACTGATGTGCAAGGCATTTTGACTATCATAAAATGGAACAATATTTTTCTTCTTGTGCCAAGTTCCTCCAATAATCTTTGGATCTAGATTTCTTATTTGCAAACTTGTGTAGCTACCATGTATTCTACCTCTATTGTAGATAGAGCCACAATAACATGTAGTTTCAAAACCTAGCTTATAACTCTTCTTGCAAGTGTAAATATATTGCTCATTGTGCATTTAGTTATTGTTAAGATCCCTTACAAAATCTGAATCAATATAGCCCTTGATAATAAATTATGATCCTTCATAACATAAATGCAGCATTTGAAATTCCTTTGATGTATTTGAGAATCCTTTTTGCAGCACTCCAATGTTCTCCATCAGGATTCACCATAAATCGACTAAACATTCCTACTACTTGTGTAATGTCTAGTCTTGTGCGTATCATAGTGAATATTAAACTTCCCACTATGGATGCATATAGTACTTGAGACATCTGTCTCCTCTCTACTTCATTGCTAGGATATATATTTGAGGATAACTTGAAATTAATAGAAAATCTGATTGAAATTGGCTTACAATCTTACATGTTGAAACATCACAAGATCTTTTTGAAGTAATTCTTTTGAGAAAGACAAATATTTCTACTATTTCTCTCTCTATAAATTTGCATCCTTAGAATCTTGTTTATTAGTCCTAAATCCTTCAAGTCAAACGCCCTAGCCAAATGTGCCTTCAATTTTTGGATTCGTTCTTTGTTGGGGCCTTCCACCAACATGTCATCCACATACAATAACGAGATAATAAAGTCATTATCAGCAAACCTTTTATAATGTGTGCAATGGTCTGAATTAAGTTTTTTGTATCCAAGGCTACTAATGAAGGAATCAAATCACTTATTTCAACATCTCGGTGTCTATTTGAGACCTTACAAAGATTTTTTCAAATTACAAACCAAGTATTCCTTACCTATTTCAGTAAACCCTCTGGTTAAAGCATATAGATTTCTTCTTCAAGTTCTCTATGAAAAAAACCCTATTTTCACATTTAACTACTCTATATGTAAATCAAATGTAGCACAAATAGCCAAGACTACTCTAACTATCATGAATCAAACCACTGGTGAAATATCTCATTGAAACCAATACCTTCTTTTTGACCATATCCCTTCAACACCAATCTCGCACAATATCATTCCACTTGATCATTACTATCTCACTTGATCTTGTATACTTTTTAATTACCAATGGCTTTTCTTTCACATCGTAGTGGTACCAATTCCCATATCTTGTTCTTAGATATAGCTTCAATTTTTTCTTGTATTGCTATCATACACAAAGATTCATATGCTTTGAGTGCCAAGTTGGCACCCTTCTCTCATGAGTTGATCGACAAACTTGTTGAACCTCAAACTCAACAGATTCTTGTACCTCGTGCTATAGTGTTGCTTCAATAAAATCTAAAATTTCTTGTACAAGAAAATTTTCCACCTAGTGTTTGAACTCACATTCACACATGCTATTGTCTTCATCTTTACATTGTAGTTGATCTTCTACAAAGATCACATCCTTCTTGATTATAAGTTTGCAGTTAGTAGGGTCCCACAATAAATACTCTTTTACACTATCAATATATTCCAATAATATGAACCTTTTGGATTTTGGATCCAACTCTAATCTTTCTTAGGCATTGTACATCACATATACATGACATCCAAATGAATGTGAAGTAGAGTAATCTATTGGTTTGCCAATACATATCTCTATCAATGTTTTTAACACAATTTTTATTGATGGCAGTCGATTTACCACAAAACAGGTAGTTTTGGCTGCTTCTTCCCAAAAAGAGTTAGGTTAACCCACGGTTCTTAATATAGCTCTCATCTTTTCTATAAGAGTTCTATTTATTTGCTATGCCACTTCATTTTGTTAAGGCGTGTATGTGACCGTGAACTTTCTTTTAATACCTTTTTGCTTACAAAGTGTAATAAACTCATTATCTATATACTATTTTCCATTATCTATCCTTAAGCACTTAATCTTCTCTCCAGATTCAAGTTATACTTGCAGTTTGAAGGCTTTGAACACTGGAAATAAATCTAACTTATTCTTGATTAGGTACACCCAAACTTTCTTAGAGTAATCATCAATAAAAGATACAAGATACTTTTCTCATCCTAAGGACATTTCTAATGGTTCCCATAAATATGAATGAATTACATCTAGAATTCATTTTCTCTTAGCATTAGATCTGCTAAACTTTAATCTACAATGCTTACTTATAACACAATGCTTGTAGAAACAGTAGAGTTATCGGTTTGAGCCCTAAAAGCAACTTTCACTCTAAGAGAATATTCAAACCTTTTTTTGACATATGGCCTAATTTAAGATGCCACATCATCATTGACTCTTCTCTCTTATAGGTTGAAGTGACATATACATTAGCTTCCTATTGTGTTTCTCCTTTAAGCATGAATAGATTTGCTACAATCTTTTCTACCTTCAACGCCACAAGCACACCTCTAACAATATTTATGACTCCATTTTCAACACGAGTCTTGCATCTAAGACTATCTATTTTCCCCAAATATAATAGCTTAATTTTCAAGCCCCTCATATGTTGTAACTCTTGAATAGTTCAAGTAGTATCATTATACATCCCTATTTTGGCATTACAAATACCAGTAATCTCCAAGGCATGATCATCACCTATAAATGCAAATCCTCTTGAGTCTGATTCATATTTGTGAAACCATTCTCTTTGAGAGGTCATATGCCAGGTTGCTTAGGAGTCTAAAATTCAGACATAAAAAAATATCTTTTTGTAATTAGCATTCATTATTACCTCACCATATAACACTTCTCTATCATGAGAGGCATTTGTCACATTCCCTTGAACATTTTTTGACTTAAGGTCTCTACTCTTCTTTATTCTAACAATCTCTTTTGAAATTCACTTTCTTGCCACAATTGTAGCACTTGATATTGATCAGCACACAAATTGTATGTAATGAATATGCAAGTATATGTATCATAACAAGTAATATAAAGATAAAAATTCGTTCCCATTAATATTATGTTATTAGAAACTAATTTTTTAAACTAAAAAAATAAAAATAATTTTTTTTGTTTTTATATTTTAAGAAAGAAAAATTCAAAGAACTAAAAATAAATAACAATAATTAATAAAATCATATTTGACAACTAATAAGATATATGAGAAAATATCTAGAAATACTTGATCTTCTAATTTTCTAAACATATGAATCACTAAAATCCCTTCAATATAATTATCAATCAATTATATGATCAATTGAATATAATCTAGTATGTATTTCTCTCTCAAGTAAACTACTTACGATATAATAATTAACCTAATCATACTCTCATATTAATTAAATTTCATACTACTCATTAAGTTAATCAATTATGGATCACATACATAAGAATCATACATCTTTGCCTAAAAACTATGTATGTTATTTAATTAAGATAAACAATTAAATATTCTCTCAAATTTATTTAATTTCCTCTATAGGTCAATTGTTGGTCAAACAAACTAACAACATAAAAATCAGATTAAATAATATAATTAAATTAAAATAATAATTGAGGTAAAATATTATATCATCACAAATAGAAAATTGGGTTCTTAAGATCCGTAGATTAATAAATTAACCAGACATAATTTTGTTCATAAAGCTTATAGTTTTTCATAAAGAAAGATATAAAATATAAAGAAAGAAAAAGAAGAAAAAATACAATCAATCTCATGAATTGTAGCATCAATCTCCTCTTAAATTGCAGCATCAATTTCCTCTTGAATTGTAGCACTAATCTCCTCTTGAATCTCCATCCAAATTGTATCTCCTTTTGAATTTTATTTCTTTATTTTTCTCTATTCTTGGCTCCAAAAAATAATAAAAATTATGTTAATTTTGACTCATTAGGATTTATGGGGAAATTAGGGGGTTAAATTAAGCTCAGATAGAATCTAAACTGTCAAATCAGCTCTAGATTAAGGGCTAAGATGAAAAAATAAAAACTTAAAAGCGCCAGAAAATAGAAGCACATCACGTGGCATGGAGAAAAGGAAAAACCAATTAGTGTGTGATACATGGCACGGAAGACTAGTCTTGTTCAATGAATGCTTACTCAATGACATATGGCAATCTATGATTCATGGTTATGTGTTACATGTTGTAGGGGTGGAAAGAATGGATGAATCAGATGATGATACATGGCAAACGTGTTGACTAAGAGATGAACTTAAAACAAATTCCATATTGACACATGGCATGGCATTACATCACACCGTAGACATGGAATTTTGTGATTCGGTCTCTTTGCTTATGTGTCATCCACGTGGCTTGTTGTGTCAGCTCTTGTACATGCATGGTGTCCATGTGGTAGCTTTTGATTGATTATGCATTAAAAAATTCATAAAAATCCTACATAATATATTTTCACTAGGAAATTCATATTTTAATATTTTTAACCCCAAAAATACTATTTATTGAATAAAACAAGTGAATATTATGTAAAGAAATGCACCGATAAGTCTACTTTCGTAGAGTCATCAAATATTCTTCTTATTTCTTGATTTTTTTTCTCATGATTCTACCTCCTACTAGAGCCATATTTCGTTGATCTTTTTCTTGTCACTGTCAAAGCTTCAACTTGTTATGAACTTGCCTGGTTATCTTTATTTTATTTTTTTGCACTTGGTTTCTTCTTTGAAAACAAAAGCTACAATTTTTTCAAAGACTAGACAGTATGTAAGGGTGTTGCTTGTCATATTGATGATGAGCTAATCATACAAGTTATGTAGACTTTGAAATAGAGGTTCTCTACATTCAATTATCCCTATTTTATAACCTATCAGGGTATGTTGCAAAAAAATAGTATTCAAGGTGTTGGTATGGTCGGTCATCATTGTGGATTCTACCATTCGAAGAGTGTAAAGTCTCTTCTTTAAAAATATTGTATTGGGTGGGACTTGACCTCATATAATCTTGTTAGAGTGTCCTAAATCTCCTTTGTAGTTTTCTTTTCTACCACGCTAGTTAACACTCCATCGACTAGTGCTAAGTGTAGATTGGAAATTGCGTTATCGTCCATCTCGTTCCATTTGCTATCATTAGTTATTTCTACTAACCTTGCTTTAATTGTAACTGATCAATTGTCTTTCTTTAAAATTACTTTAATCTTCATTTTCCATAACAAGAAATTAGTTTTGTTGAATTTTTCAACATCGAACTTTGTCGCTATCTGTTCCTAACATCTACTTCTCAATTGAACCGGCTCTCATTATTCATCATAAATAGTAACTACATATGTAAATAGTAACCCCGTAAGAAAAAGCTATAATACCACTGTTATGAAATTATTGGTTGACGTTAGCTTGCAATTTAAGTGAAATTGAAAAAATAAAGATAAATATTTATATGGTTCACCCAAACTAATTATAGAATACTTCACGAGCAAAGACCGGAAGGAATTTACTATGTTAAAAGATTTACGACCTCTCTCTAAATGCAAAAAGAAAACAAAATATCTCTCTTAGAGAATATAATTAATCTCTCTTTCAATATAAGGAAAGAAATCTTCTAAGTAATGCAATATTTTACAAGCTTATAGCTTTGTGTTTTGAGATATTGTGATACTTTGGAATGATTTATTTTTACTCTATTTATTATGGTTTGATTTATTATTGCAACCACCATCATTTATTTCTTCTTCCTTCATTTTCTTTTATTGCAACTACCACCTATTTCATTTAATATAACTTCAACGCACTTCATTGGTTGGCTCCTACTATCGCTTTTGTTAGACTATTGTTTTTAGTCCGGTGAAAATTGCTTAACATTTTCATATATCTACTTTCATGTCAAATTTTTTTTTTGAATATTTAACACATTTTTAATATTTGAAAATCCATATATGATAATTGATAATTAATAAAAAAATTAATTTATATAATTTTAGAGTTTGTTTCCTTTTGAATATAACAGAGATTACATTTGAAATTATCAAAATTGATTTTTTTGAGGAAGATAAAAATTGATTTGTTATGCTAAAATAAACATATCGTAGATATACATGAAGATAAAAAAGAGAAATAGAAAATAAAAATTATGTTGAAATTGATTGGTTGTTTGACCATATGACCAAAACATAAAATTTAAATAAATGAATTTTGGCTAATTCAAACTATGAAAAAGATATGCATACTGCCGTGCTCTCTTCTCTGAGAGTAGATTTTTTTTTTCATGGGTATATCCTAAGGTTACTTATCTTATTCGCATGGAAGCTTATCTTCAACTTATTTTTGATTTTCTTAGCACATTCTCTTCCCCATCTTCTTCTTTTTTCAAACATTCCCTTTTTTGGTGCAGTTTATTATCTTCCTTATATATCTTCTTCTCTTTTGAAATATTCACTTCTTTGACTTAAATTCATCTCTTAAACAAAATTATTGTTTCCTAAATCTCTCTCATGGAGATAGTTTTAAACCAAGAAGAGGATTATCTAAATTTATTCTCCTCTTATAACATGGGTTAAAATTGTTATGTTAATGGTTTATGATAAGATATATAGAAATAAAATGAATGTTAATTATCATCTTCTTGTTTTTGTAAACTTTATGTTTTTCCCCACAATGAGATTAATTACTGTTGTTGTTAAAAGTGTTACTAATTTTGATAGGTTTTAATTGATTTATTATTTAAAACATTATTTGTAATAGGTAAAATTTATCTTATTTGATCTTTATATGTACTTGGTATATTTGTTGTCTATTTCCTTGAGTTTTTATAAAAAAATATTTTGTAAAAGTTTTAATTTTTTTTAATTTTAAAGGATTTAAACTATAAATATATTATTTTAAATGTATATTTGTGAAAAATTTCATTAGATAGGAAAATAGATCTCTAAAAATGAGATAGTTAAGAAGTAGTTGATGAGACTTTTTAAGTTTATTTTCACTAGCTATTTGATAAGTTTTGAAGTTATAAATGTAACAAATTTTTAAGCATAATATTGAATTATTTGTTCTTATACTAATGAAATTTCTTTATATTTTTATAGTTGTATATGTTTATCTTTTGATTAGATAGACTTTGTATAATTAAGTTAAGATTTTTATTTCTTATATTATTTTATCTCATAAATAATTGTTAGTTTTTTTAATATTTTTTTAATTAATATATTAAGGTTTTAAAAAGGAAAAAAACAATGAAAAGAATAAAATAAACATTTTTCGAAATGCAAATATATTAGGAAGATAAATGATATGTGTAAAATAAATTAACGAATTTGATTTTTTTATATTTTATTTTGAGTGCAGAACATCAAAAGAAGGTTATCTCAAGTATTTCTTGAGATACTGCAAATAGTTAAATATTGATTAGTTAGAGAATACAAGTGGCTAAAGATTACTGGATCAACTCGACGCATCATTTGCCACGTAATCTACCAACTCATTAACGCTAAAAGTTTGAAGTTCAAAAGAAGGATAATTCCGATCATTATCGAGAAAAATCAGGGGTGTATTCCATTATGGTTTTGATAGATTTGGAAATAGATAAATTTAAAACATTTTTATAAATTTTTAAGAATTTTTGGTAAATTTTAATAGAATTTTATGTATTATAATAGATCTTGTGTCATAGAATCTTTAAGGATTGTAGTGAATTTTTATTGATAATAGTTAAACTAATAATAGAGATATATGAATACTATAGGAGAGAAAATAAAAATCTTTAGAAATGATTAAGATATTTTAATTTTAATTTTAATTTAATTATTAATCTAAAATAAAATATAAACTAAAATCACAATGTTTAATCATTTCACATCTTTAAGAATACATTAAAATGTTTTAATTTTTTTACATATTTATATAATAATTTATTATTTTATCATTTTTTCTAATTTAAAATTAAAAAAATATTTTTAATTATAATATATTTATTATTTTAATTTCAATAATATTATTTACCTTGAATTAATTTAATATTATCATTTTGGCTTAATTATACCTTTAATCTTTGACATGAAAATTTATACCCTAACGTTGAAAATAGGTTATTATGGTATCCTAATATTTGATGTGAAATTTATAATACTTAATGTCGAAGGTAATGTTATTATGATACTCTTAACTTAATTTTGAGATGTAACATTTATAATACTAATGTTAAAGGTATCTTATTATGATATTCCTAATCTTTAACATATAAAATTTATACCATTCTCATTGAAGTTAATGTTATTATAATAGATTTTTTAAATTTAATTTAAGAGCCCAAATGTAATATATTTTTTATATTATTATTGTCAATATTTCTTCTCTTCTCATATAAGAAGATACAACAAAATTGTTTTTATTTATAAGTTTTCTTATGACTAATATTTTTAATAAGAGATCTAAGTATAAATAAGAAATTCTCATTGTGGTCTCAATGTAAAAGATTCAAATATTGTTGAAACAAGTTTGTTAATAACAGTACTGAAACAATATTACTGATAACTTGGTGTGAACAGTTTGGGATGAGTTGCGGACTAAGTCACTCTTTTTAAGACGTTTCGCGGCTTTGCCCAATTTGTGCAAGCAAACACAGCCCCGTCGTCCCCGGGATAAAATAGCCCAGAATCTTAATCTCTGTCTCAGAACTTCACTGCACTGATGAAGACTGGAATACTACACCTAGAAATTTGTTGCTCGAAAAACTAAAAAAATTTAGAATTACAGAGAGAATTGTTTTTCGTAGGGAGATGAGTTTGCAGATTGTTGTGTTAAAACTGAGAGCTGAGGCCCTCTATTTATAGGTTTCAGAAACTGTGTGGCCATTATGATAATAATGATAATGTCTGGGGATGGAGAGCGTAACGATCATTCTAAGTAAAAAAGAGTAACAGTCATTTTCTGAGTAAAGACGAGTAACAGACATTTTTGTGAGTAAAGACAAATAACAGACATTTTTGTGAATAAAGACAAATAACGGCCATTTTTCTAAATAATGAAAACAGACCGAGTAAAACGAAATAACGGTTGTTTTTTTCTCTTAAGAATATATATATATATATATATAACAACTATTTTCTGATTGGAAACGTTTTTGTAAAAAAAATAACTTTTCCAAAAAATGAAATGTCACCTCACACACACGCACTCGGCTCGGCACGGCCGGTCGGCGGCGCGCGCGTGTGTGTGTAGTATCACATTTGCCTAGGTTCTCTCCCCTTCCACAAAAGTGGGTACCCCTTGGGGCCCAATCCCAATATCCAACTCTTCACTCTTTATACCTTTTTTAAATAATGTAAAAAAGCAATGTGGGACAAGACTTTAAAAGTTTTTTATAAACTTCATTTTTTCCAACAATCCCCCACTTGAATTTTATATAAAAATAGTTTCATCGAGTAACTGATCAATTAAAAGTATAAGATTGTGCATAAGCAAAGGTGTCTATCGACTTGAACCTTTGCATAGTGTTGATGTTTTAGAATATACTAGAGTAACTCGTAGTTTTGAACTCTATCTCTAACAACATTACACACACAACCTTTCCAAGGTGTAGTTCTAAAAGTCCGTGCTTTATGGCCATGAACGTGTATCCCAATATAATGAACGCTCTAGTAAATTTTGCCCTAAAAACTTTTCATAGGAAGCGGCCACACTTCCACATTCACATAGGTGAGTCTATCAAGAGTACTCTTATAGCTATGTACTCCACTCCAAATAGAGTATAGAACTCATTAAGAGTTTAACAATTAACTCATCCTTTTCTATCGCTTCAGGACTTCATGCTTCTAACAATATAGAATGGGATTTGAAAAATAGCATGATACATCTCATATCACTTCATGACTTGTTATTACCCTTTGAACTTATTTCTTGGGATCTCCAGTCTATAAGTTGGGTTACCATCACAAGTGACTCTTCATTCTAAGGGCATTAATCCCATTCATTTTGAGGTTTTGAAAACCTTATATCTCGGTAATCCTTTCATCAATGGATCTGCCAAATTTTCATCAGAACGTACATGATCCACTCTTATAGCTCCCGTAGAGAGAAATTCTCTAACATTACTATGTTTACGACGTATCTGTCGTCTCTTGCCGTTGTAGTAACGGTTTTGAATCTTTGCAATAGCCATGGTACTATCGATGTGGATCAAGACAGCTGGTATCGGTCTTTCCCACAAAGGGATCTCAGCTAACAGACTTCTTAGCCAGCCTGCTTCTTCACTAGCAGTAGCTAGTGCTATCATTTCAGACTCCATTGTAGATTGAGCCAATATTGTCTGTTTCTTAGACTTCCAAGAAATAGCTCCACCAGCTATGTTAAATATATAGCCGCTAGTTGCTTTAGGGTCTTCTGATAAAGTGTTCCAATCTGCATCATTGTATCCTTCTAAAATAACGGGAAACTTTTTATAATGTAACCCAAGGTACATAGTTCTCTTAAGGTATCTCATAACCCTTTCAATAGCATTCCAATGCTCTACACTAGGTCTACTGGTAAACCTACATAGTAGTCCCACAACATAAGCTATGTCTGGTCTACTGCAATCAGTAGCGTAACGCAAGCTACCAATGATGCTCGCATACTCAGTTTGTCTAACACCGTCTCCGGTGTTCTTGAACAACTTTACACTAGGATCATAAGGAGTACATGTAGGTTTACAGTTAAAGTAATTATATGTCTTTAAGATCTTCTCAATGTAGTGAGATTGATCTAGAGAAATTCCCTTTTCAGACCTAGTTATATTTATACCAAGGATTACACTTGCTTCTCCGAGATCTTTCATATCAAAATTAGCTCTTAACAACATTTTCACATCATTCACAACATAAATATTTGATTCAAAAATAAGCATGTCATCCATATATAAACATATAATAGTGCAAATATTATCTTCTAATTTATAATTAAATGCATTTGTCAATTTCATTTATTTTGAATCCATGTGAGATAACTAGATTATCAAATTTTTCATGTCATTGCTTAGGTGCTTGTTTTAGACCATAAAGAGATTTATCTAATTTACAAACTTTATTTTCTTGACCTGGGATAACAAAACCTTCAGGTTGATTCATATAAATTTCTTCTTCTAAATCACCATTTAAGAAAGTAGTTTTAACATCCATTTGATGTACTACTAAATCATGGATAGCAGCGAGAGAGAAAAGTACACATAAGGAAGTTATTCGTGTAACTGGTGAAAAGGTATCAAAGAAATCTACATTTTCCCTTTGCCTATACCCTTTAACTACAAGACGAGCTTTGTATTTTTCAATAGTACCATTGGGTTTTAACTTCTTTTTTAGTATCCATTTACATGCAATGGTTTTGCAACCAGAAGGTAAGTCAACTAAATGCCAAGTCTTATTATACTCAAGTGAGTCCATTTCATCATTTATGGCTTCTTCCCATAAGTTGGCATCTAAAGAAGATAATGCTTCTTTAAGAGTTTGGGGATCTTCCTCTAAGGTATAAGCATAAAAATCAGACCCAAAATCCTTAAGGGTTCGAGCTCGTTTACTTCTTCTAATTTTAGTGTTTAATTTTTCAGATTGATCACTAGTTCTAGTTATGGGTAAACTACTGGAAGACGAGCCCCCACTATTTTTAAATTTAAAGGGAAACCTATGTTCATAGAAGTCAGCATTATTTGATTCTATAACTACATGATCTTTTAAGTCATAGAATTTATAAGCTTTACTATTCACAGTGTATCCTATGAATACACATTCATATGCTCTACTAGCAAGTTTATTTCTTTTAGGATCAGGGATCCTAACATAGACTAAACAACCCAAGTTTTAAAATATGTTAAATTAGATTTCTTATTTTTCAAAATTTCATATGGTGAAATTTTATTTATAGATTTAGGCACTCTATTTAGCACATAACAAACAATTAATAAAATTTCTCCTCACCAATGGGAAGCAGTACCAGAGTTTAATAAAATTGGAACAACTGATTCAATAAAAGTTCTATTTTTTCTTCCAGCTTTGTCATTCATTTCAGGAGAATAAGGTGCATTTTTTCATGAATGATTCCATGAGTTTTATAAAAATCATTGAAGATATTGGAATCATATTCGGTGCCTCTATAACTTCGAAACCTTTTTATTTTTCTGTTAAGTTGATTTTCAATCTCAATCATAAATATTTTAAACATGCAAATGCTTCAGTTTTATTTTTCATTAGATATACATAAGTATAATCTGAAAAGTCATCTATAAAATTTATAAAATAGTGTTTTCCATTTCTTGTTAAATTTCCATCAAGTTCACATATATCAAAATGAATTGATTCTAAAGGTTCAGATTCTCTAACTACTGATTTATGTGAAGTTTTGGTTATTTTAGCTTGACTACAAAAATCACATTTTTCAAAATCATTTAAAGATAGTTCAGAAATTAGTTCTAAGCTACTCATGTTCTTGATTATGCGTTTATTAACATGACAAAGTCTAGCATGCCAAATATTAAAAGAACTCAACATGTAAGTAGAAGAAGAGGTTTTATTGATTTCAACATTTAATTTAAACATGCCATCAGTGGCGTACCCTTTCCCAAAAAATATATTATTTTTAGTTATAGTATATAAGTCAGCCCCTATGGTTTGAGTAAACCCAGCTTTGTTAAGAAGATAACCTGAAACTAAGTTCTTTCTCATCTTTGGAATATGTAGGACATCCTTCAAGATGACAGTCTTTCCAGAGGTAAACTTCAATACCACCTCACCAGTACCAGCAACTTTAGTGGAGTGAGAGTCACCCAACAACACTTTTTTTTCCTCAGAATCAGAATAGGACTTGAACATGTCTCGATCATAGTAGACATGGCGATAAGCACCGGTGTCCACCCACCATCCCTCGGATCCACCAACAAAATTGACTTCAGATATCATACCAATAAGTTGATCTTCGGTAAGGTTTCCTTGTGGGGCAGGACGATTCCTGTTCCGGAAGTTCTTGGCCAAGTGGCCAGGTATGTTACAACTATAACACATGAATGTGTTATTCCTTAAGGGGGTTGAGGTCCATTCTAGGGAGGATAGTTTCTATTTCTATTTTGGTGGTTGCTGATTAGTGCTCAAAAAGCACTAAAATAACCATGATTTTATGCAAATTAATTGATTAAAAATATATATATTTATATGTTTTATCATATATTTATATAAATTTGTCTTTTTCGGAATCACGAGTATTTTTATTGTTTTTCAGGTATTTTGGCTTAAAAATGCAACTTAAAGACTCAAAGAGGAATACTGGAAGCAATACATCACAAATATATTAATAAATAAATGCGGAAAGGTCGACAAATATGGAAAAATTGGACAAAATGGGTCAAAAAGGTCAAAAATGTCAAAAAGGAGAAAAACGCGCCGCCGCGCCGCCCAGCCGCCGCGCCCCAGTGCCCAGCTCCGCCCCAAGCTGCGCGCGGGTTACTGTTCATGCGCGCAGCACTGCGCGCGCGGGTTACTGTTCATGCGCGCAGCACTGCGCGTGGGTTACTGTTCATCCGCGCGTGCCGTCACTCATTTTTCACGTGCAGCCGCCCCATGACGTCAGCATTTCCATTACGCGTTTTTACATTTTTTTAACATTTTTTTACTCATTTTTTCTCTCCATCCTCACCTATAAATACCCCCCTTCCCTTCACTTCAAAATCACACCTAAAAACACCTTCAAAACACACTTCTGTCTTCTTTCTTTCTCTCTTTTCTTAGATTTTTAGTTTTTCTTAGTTTTTCTTATGTTTTCTTAGTTTTTAGCTTTTCTTAGTTAATTTCTCTTAGATTTAGAGTTCTTCCCTTTTGGGGAAGAACTAGTTATGTTTTTGTAATATTTTAGCTCTTTGATTCAATAAATGGGAGTGCAAATTCCGCTTGGAGTTTTTCCAGCAACGGGAATAGCGTCGAAGTTCTGTAAGGATTTTATTTTCTTTACAGTTATTTTTATGCTTTATTCTTACATGTTATATTTAATTTGTCTGTGGTTAAATTTAACTGTGCTGGCTGTTTAGTAAACATGATGTAATAATGACGTTGTTATGCTTGCGAAATATTAAATAGGTAAAAATCTCTAAAATGAATTGATTTTATTTTTATTCATGATTTTATATTAAGAATGTTAGAGAGAAATATATTATTTTTCATTACAAACTTAAACCTGAAAATTAGATTTTAAGGGTTAGTTATCCGGTCTAATTTAGAGTAGTGCTCTTTTATTTTATGGTACAATCGCCCGGTAGTTAGAGTGAAGCTCTATTTCAAAAGTTTTTATAAGAATTATTATCTGAAAATGTATTGACAACATGTTTTCGGTAGTGGTTTTAAAACTTGAAAGTTAGTACTCGGATAACTAAATTCTTGGGTTTAATTTGGACACCTTGAATAAAGTTTAAACTGTCTAACCCCACCAAAGGTGGAATTTAAATGGTTCATTTTCAATCTCTTAGAAAAAGAAATTAATTTAATTAAGAATATTAGTTATCAACCCCACCCATAGGTGTTAATTGATTTGTTTAGTTAACCAAGAATATCTAACCCCACCAAAGGTGGTATTCATACAAAAAAAGGAGAATCAATAAATATCAATTCATATCTTTAATAACCTAGATAATATGAGCAAGCATAATTAACTTAGTTATTATATCCATAAATACTCCGCCATTATAAATGATAACATTTGCATGAATGTTTATTGAATCTATGTTTAATTTTATGTAATTAGATTAAAAACACAAAACCCCAAAATATCGTGACAGGATGTTTAGGATTTAATTTCGTTTTTAGAAGTTTGAATAATAAATTAAAAACCACACACATTCCTTCCTTAGATCGACCTTGGGAGTATACTTATCATTTTCTACGAAATGATTCGTGCACTTGCGAGAGTTTTATAAATATTAAAACCAAAGTATTGGCAAGAATCGACGATGTCGGTTTTCGCTCATCAGTTGCGGTTTTGATTATTACTACGATTATGAGTTTTCATATTTCTACCTTTAGGTTTCAGAATTGTAGATGAGGGTTTCTTATTGGTACTGTTATTTGAGACTATGAGTACTTCATCTCTTTGGTCTTGCTTTCGAGCTTCTTCTTCTATTCTTAAACGAGTTATAAGACTTTCTAAAGAAAATTCCTTAGTTTTATGCCTAAGTGTATTCTTAAAATCTTTCCAAGCAGGGGTAATTTATCTATTATAACAGCTACTTGAAATTGTTCATCTAAAGTCATACCTTCAGAAGTTATTTCGTGTGCTATCTTCTACAGTTCGTGTGATTGAGCTTCCACTGATTTGTCATCAATCATTTAAAACTTCATGTATCTACTGACATCATACTTCTTAGTTTCAGCTTCCTCAGTGTCATATTTTTTTTAAGTGCTTCCCAAATTTCCTTAGCAGACTTATCATAGTTATAATAATCATACAAGTCATTAGCTAAACCATTAAGAATATAATTTTTGCATAGAAAATAATTTTCCATCCAGGTGTCTAAATCCTTAGTTGCAGCTTCAGTAAGAGGATTGGACTGTATTGGTTTTTCAGTAGTAAGAGCATAAATGACTTTTTTCATGGTTAAGAAAAACAACATTTTTTGTCTCCATCTTTTAAAGTGTAGGCCTTCAAACGGAATGGTTTGTTGAGATCACCAGTTAGAATTTCAGTAGACATGGTAGATAGAAAACGTCTTAAAATTTTTGAAACAAGTTTGTTAATAACAGTACTGAAACAATATTATCGACAACCTGGTGTGAACTGCTTGGGTTGAGTCACGGACTAGGTCACTCTCTTTAAGACGTTTCGCAGCTCTGCCCAATTTTTGCAAGCAAACACAGCTCCGTCGTCCCCAGGATAAAACAACCCAGAATCTTAATCTCTATCTTAGAACTTCACTGCAATGATGAAGACTGGAATGCTACACCTGAAAATTTGCTGCTCGAAAAACTAAAAAAAACTTAGAATTGCAGAGAGAATTGTTTTTCGTAGGGAGATGAGTTTGCAGATTGTTGTGTTAAAACTGAGAGCTGAGGTCCTCTATTTATAAGTTTCAGAAACCATGTGACCATTATGATAATAACGATAATGTCTGGGGATGGAGAGCATAATGGCCATTCTGAGTAATGAAGAGTAACAGGCATTTTCTGAGTAAAGACGAGTAACAGACATTTTTGTGAGTAAAGACAAATAACGAACATTTTTGTGAATAAAGACAAATATCAGCCATTTTTTTGAATAATGAAAAGTAATAGATTGAGTATAAGGAAATAACGGTTGTTTTGTTTCTCTTAAGAAAAAATATATATATAAAACAACCATTTTTTGATTGGAAACGTTTTTGTAAAAAAAATATTTTTTCCAAAAAATGAAATGCCACCTCACCTCACACTCACACACACGCACACACACTCGCACTCGGACTCGAACTCGAACTCGGGGCCCAATCCCAATAGCTAACTCTTCACTATTTATACATCTTTTAAATAATGTAAAAAAGAAATGTGGGACAAGGCTTTAAATGGTTTTGATAAACTTCATTTTTTCCAACAAATATTGAATTACTTCATAAACTAAAACAGATTTCAACTATGAATAAAATGAAATAATTAGTAATTAATAAATGTAAAAATGTAAAGTAATTGACAAAAAGAATATTACTAATATACATGCATATTTATCAGTAAAACATAATGTATAAACACTACATGATACATTATGTTTATAGACTAAATTATGTTTCACAGTATATCACTAATTTCTTGTTGTTGGTGACTTTATTTTTTTACATTTATTTATTGTTATTTATTTTATTTTCTTCAAGTTGAAATCTATTTAGGTTTGTCAAGCAATATAACATTTGAATATTTTCCCTTTTCTTTTTGTAAGTTTTTATATATTGCTATTCATATTAAGGTATCTTATTGAGAACAACAACAACAACAACAAATTTTTTGATTGAATGGAAAAACATTGATACCATAATATTGCTAATTAGTGAAAATACGAAGAAAACGTATTTCATTTGTGCTGTTAAATTAAACTAAATGAAAATATATCATAATAATATTACTTTCAACGTTATGGATATAAATTTCACATCAAAAGTTAAAGGGTATCATAATAATATTACCTCTAACATTAAGAGTATAAATCTAACATTTGAAAGGTTAAGGATATTATAATAACATTACCTATAATGTTAAAGATATTTATTTCACATGTCAAAAGTTATGGATATCATATGTGAAAATTCAAAATATGACCAAATAACCCTACCAAGGGTAAATAGATTATTTTAAATTTTATCGAATTATAATTTTGTAGCATAAACAAAACAGCGAGACATGCAATCACATGTAAATGAAAAAATATAAAAAATAAAAATAAAAAATAATATTTTTATGTGAAAATAACCTAAGTCATAATCATGATCTAAGAGAAAAACTATCAGTTTATGAGATCACTTAACTTTTCACTGTGAAAATCAAACAGTAAGTACAAACTTGGTCTAAAGTTTCTCTCCATAAGATACTCCAATGTACCTAACTTATGAGTACCTATTATGTTTTCAAAATTTTCAAGATTAACGTGAAAGATATATAGATTAATATTCCAATTGACTTATCACCAATTAGACACATTCCACAACCTACAAACATAATTGTTGGTGTGTATTCTAAATGAGTTTTAATAAGAAACAAATCCTAATCCTAATTCAAAATATATATCAAGTAAGAAACTAGGATTTCTAGAACAAATGATAAAACATTAATCTAGATGGTGGTTGTGAACTAAATAGCAACTAAAAATATCTAGAATCAATATGACTAGAATAGCACCAGAGTGAAAAAGCATGGAAAAAATGACATTGGCTCTCAAAAATATTATATATTTTATGTAGTCTTAAAGTGAGGCAAGGCTTTTATATTTATAGCACTTAGATTGCTAAATCTAGTTTTCAATGAAAAATATTAAAACACTCTCATTAAAATTTTAAAATACTTAATTAAAATAATGGTATATTGTAAAATTACATAGAGGTCAATTTAAAAAAAAGATTTGTAAGTCTTGATTATAGCTCTTTATTATAGCTCGCTCGATTGAGATGCATTGATAATTTGAGCCAAAAGGATCTCGACAAAATTCAATCAAAGTATGATCGATTGAATAAACGCAAAAAAACATTTGAGAGGATCTTGATAAAAGTCGATTAAAGCTCGATCGATGTAACCACTTGATCGATTGAATCCCTTAGTAAATCGATCGAATCTTTTAGTCAATCAATCAATGTAAACTATAGCTCAATAAGTAATTCTAAGTGTTGTGAATATGTACCTGTAAATATATGAATGCAATATTATGTATGATAATTATGAAGAATATATCTAAATTATGACTATTCAAAATTTGAATATTTCTTCAACTTAGTTTAATAGATTTAGTAATAAATCTCTAATCTTGTTTACAAATAAATGTTTTATCATAAAGATCGGTAAACACTCATTATTCCTTATATTAAATATACACAATTAATAAATGTTCGGGGTATAATTTCTAATTATGCCTATCATTTTCATTTTTATTCTTCGTCTAAAAAAAACCAACGTTGTGCCCATGGACACATAACAATCCAACACCTGAGCTCCAGCACACCACCATTGTTGACGTATGGGATACATAATTTCCTTTTAAAATTTAGGATTTCAAATTTCTTTACCAATAAAATTAGACGGACAATCTTCTTATTTTGCAGCAAAGATTCCCCATTTTTCTTTGCTTCTCTGGGACAGACAACCCATTTATGATTTTGAAAAATAAACTAGTAACTGAGGTCTAAGGTCTAAGGAACAAACTGGATTATGCTTAATTCAGTGTTTATTCATAAACATTGAATCGATCATTTCTAAATGTACCCAAAGATAATGATGTAGTAACATATTTTTCCTCAATATCATATATATCTAGATTTTCCGTGAATATTGGTTGTTGAAGATCAACCTTAGCTCAATACAATGAAAGCTTCTCAAATGTTGAAGAAAGTTTTCTTTTAAAGAGAAAATCCTAGAAAGATGTAAAAAGGAGAAATGTGTAGAATATTGTAAGAATATGTAGTTATAATTATTTAAAGTGAGGATGCTTGGAGTTCCTTCACTTGGGGTTCTCTTGGCTCAAAAGACACATACCAATGCCTTAATATCAAATGCAAAAACCCAGGAAGAATTTCTGGAAATTATCAAACAATTATCAAAGGGATCTTCTAGCCAAACCTCTAAGGGAAAAAAGGAGGATACAGATGAGACCCAATCACCATATGAAATGGTCTAAAAAACATCAAAAGATTCATTAGATTATTTAATTAACTTAAAATCAGCTAGTGAAGATATATTATGGTGGACTGGCAAAGAACGTCCATAAAATTGTGTCTTTTAACCCAATACTATTTATATTTAGGCCTATATTTAGTTTGGGCCTACAAGTCTATTTATTTATTTAAGGGTTAAAAGCCCATTTAGTTTGTAAGAACCCAAAAATGGCTCATCATCAACAGTACCCATTCAAACGTTGCCGACAACGCAATGTTCATTTCACCAAATAGTGTCAATAATGTACTATAAGTCAACATTATTACCCTGGTTGGAATGTCGCAATAGCAACTGTTCATAACAGTAAAAGTATCTCCAATAGTATTTAGTGGCAAACCAACTACTGTTCACAACACAGTAGTCAACCCTCTAACAGTATTAAGTGGTAGACAAGGAACTATTCATTAAATAGTAATAGCATCCAGCCACAGTTTCAATTTCGGTTATAAATAAGGAGCTTTTTCTTCAGAAGAGGCATTACTTACACATCGCTCTCATATTCTCTCATCCTCTCATACCTCTATGATAATTTGCTTCATTTGTATACTTAAGTTTTAATATTTTATAAGTAAGTTTAATTTGTATTTTTTTTTTCATCCTAACATAAAACAAAATGCAAAGCCATTACATAATTGGCTCAAGAAAAATCCTGAGCCATGGATAGAATAATGAAAACATCATCAGTAGTGGTGAACTCACTATTGAAAATTTCAAAAAATCAATTGATCATTGGAAGATCCCAAAGATCCACATAGATCAAATTTATAAAACTAAGATGATGAATCTTTTAAAAACTGATTAGATCATTAAAATCGAGGAGAGGGATATTGATCTTTCTTCTCCTTTTGAAACTATTCAATTATTTTCAAAAGCAACATTACAAAACCATTTTGAAAAGAATTTCAAGTATGTTCATATTGGTTTAGTCCAGGTTGGATTAAGACCATTAACCAGAGATGGTTTATCATCAACAATCTTAGTGGTTCTTAGGAATGCTAAACTGGAAGAATTCAAAGAATCACTATTAGGAATAGTCGAAACAAGTCTAGGATTAGGGCCTGTATCATTTGATTGTTTTTTCCAACCTCATAATATCATTACGTGATCCACTCATACTGGATTCACTCACATTACAAATCCAAACCCATAACTCAAAACTTAAAAAAGTTTCTATTCTAGTACCATTAATTTATAGGATTCATTACAAAGTTATGATGCATACTTGGGATACTAAGCACATCTAAGAATCAAAAAAGGGAGAAAATACCCTATTACAAACAGACCTTTCAAATCCAAATATTACAATTCCCAAATCAATCACTTGGAACCAAGTAGTATTTCCAGATAAGTGGCTACTAGAAGGTATAAACCAACTAGAGTCTAATCTAGATCATTCCCAGGAACCAGAACCAAGTACGAAACTTAGGGAAATTACTAAATATAGAGATGGTAGTGTCGAACTTAGGTTTGATAGAAGCCAAAGTCTAAGATATACCTTAGTAGAGTCAACCTTATATTCAATCTCATCATACTCACCACTCAAAACCAAAACTAGAATGTCTACCTCATATATCCCTAGGAAAAATCTCGAAACCGTAGACTATAGTACACCAGTACTAACACTAGTTTATATGGTAAATCAAAAACTAGATAGCTCACCGCAGTTATCTCCACCATCATTACCAACTCCTTCCCAAGCTCCATCCATACCAGTTAGGGAAAATGAGTTAAACATATTAACTATAGAGGTCCCAGTATTAGACATAGAAATCCTACATCTAGACCTAGAAACTCCTATTAATAAAAAGTATAAAAACTAGTTTTTTAAAATATACAATGAAAAAGATAGGGCTAAAGCCTTTAGCAAGCATGCTAGGTATGTTGAAAACACCAATAAAATGTATTATTTTTTGAATGCTTAAAAATATTTTGGGAATCTAAAGGTCAACCTTTACCTTTCGAATTACAATCAGATATTACCTCAGTATTAATAGAAACATCACCAACGGTAACGACCGTTATAGGAAAGAAAAACGTTGCATTAGTTAACCCAGAACCAGTTAGCTTAGCAAAATCATCAACAATCGACAAAGTTAACCCATACATGTTAGTATAGTTGAATCAACACCTGAACCTATAATTAACCCTATAGTTTATACCATTCCTTTTCCCAAATTAGTTCTAGTGAAGTCACCATAGGAGATTTTCATAGACTATTAGAAGATGAAAAGGAAGACTCAGAGTCATTTAGGTTATCACAAGAAGATGTTAATAAATTACATCTTCCTCAAAATCAAGGTAAACCATTTTCAAAAATTAGTACCTAAGAAATCATAGAAGATGATTTCAAAAGGTTACTAGAGGATGATTATGTTAACCTATATCCGGTTGAATCAATCAAAACGATTGACATGATCAACACTAAAAAGAAAAAACCAGTCTAGAAAACCCCAAATGGTATCATCGAAGCTGAGTATCCACCTTTAAGACCAATTAGCTTTCCTTATGCAGATATCACAATAAAAGCCTACCCTCTAAAGAACCCTCAGGAGAACCAGATAGTTAACCTTAAAAACATAATCACCTAAAATAATTTTACAAATATTAGCCTAGACAACTTAGGTAAGCAGCTTACTAGGATAGAGAAGAATCAAAAAACAAATCTTCCCAAAATTTCATACCAAGTCATAGATAATAAAATTCAAAACCCTATTTTTAAACCTTTCCAGGTCTCTAAACCAGCCCAGGAAGAAATAACATCAAAGTTTGAAAAACTTCAAAATTAGAACAATACCCTTAGGTCCCAATTAGAAGACCAAGCTTCAAACACAAAACCAAGTTTAGTTATGCATGAGTCACCAATGACTTCAAAGTGAACCCTAAAACCAATACAGGATCTTAGTGTTCTTAGAAAACTAGGATCTAGTCCATTATTTGAGGATAACTCCCAGGAAACCCTTTCTAAGCCAACTTCTCAAATTCAAAAATTAAAATGACAAGAACCTAGTCAAGATAGGTATAAATATACCATAGATACCCAACCTAGTCAGGTTACCCAGCCAAAATATAATGTGTCATCTAGCTATGTTTGGAATATAGATGGAATGACTGAACAACAGATATTACATGTTTTACAATAGATGGAAATGGTGTCAAATGCTTATAAAACACAAATTGGCACAATTGATAAAAACAATTGTGGAATTATTAATAGTTGGCTTCTCTGGGCAACTAAAAGGATGGTGGGATCACCATCTTAAAAATCAACAAAAGTCAAATATTGTAAATGCAATATTGACTAGAAAGTTTGGAGAAGCCATACTTGATCAACAAAGGGCTATAATTCAAAATGTAGTCTCTATATTACTTTTTACCATATCACACCATTTTATGGGAGATTCATCCCATTTAAAAGATAAAAATATTGATCTTCTTTCCAACATAAAATGTAGGAAGATGAGCGATTTTCAAAATTATAAAACTATATTTCTGAGCCTAGTTATGTTAAGAAATGACTCTACCCAACCATTCTGAAAAGAGAAGTTCCTAGCAGGACTTCCTCCTCTTTTAGGTGAGAGGACCATAAACAAAATTCGTGAAATATATGGAAATCACATTTTTCCTTATGATCAGTTAACTTATGGTGAATTAATCACCTTTGCTCAAAAACAGGGTCTTTAAATCTGCCAATACTTGAAAATCCAAAAACAAATGAAATTAGAACTTAAAGTTTCCAAAAGAGAAATTGGATCATTCTACAAACAGTTTGATAATAGTCTCTCTATGGAATAAAACTGCGGTGGCAACTACAGTAAAACTATTACCAAACCTTATAAGAAAGAACATAAAACTTATAAGAGATTTTCAAAACCCAGAAAACCATTCTTTGAGAAAAGAATGATTTTTTATAAAAAAAAAACTTATAAAGGAAGTTTTAATAAGGAATTAAAAAAATCAAAATAAACCCTTTAAAAAATTTAAATGGTTTAAATTTTTTAAGTGTGGAAAGAAAGGCCATATTGCAAAATTTTGTAAGATGTCTAAAAAACTTCACTAATTAAACCTTGAAGAAGACACCTTAATAAAAATTTATGCCTTTATAGTAGAAGAAACATGATCATCAAAGTCTGAACCTTGGTCAGATGACTCAGAAGATTCAAATCCCGAGGATGATGAGTTCATATCAACTAACTCTAAAACTGGTAATAAAAGCATTAATATATTAACTAAAGAAGAAGATGAACAACTTCAAACCAAAATCCTTAAGTTAAATGATCCCAGTATTATTGAATTATATGTTGATGACTTAGCTAGTTCCCTAGCGAAAGCCCAATAATTACCAAAACGTTCTGAACTTCCAAGTACTAGCACAAGTTATTATGAACTCACTGCTATTTTGGATCGTAAGAACAAAAATATCAAACCAGAAAGTCATATTCAAGACCATTAAGCTAGAACTCCACCAACTTAAGGAAAAACATAAAGAATATGATCTCAAGTTTAAATTACTTGACAAAATAGGAATTAAAAATCCAATCAATATGGATTCAGATGATGAGTCTGATCAATTAAAAAATATGGAACGAGTTTTAGGAGATACTCTCGCACTCCTTTAACAAATAACAACCATAAAATATAAGATAAAAATTACTCTTGTATTTCCTAATCAATCAAAAATTGAGACAGTAGCCTTATTTGATACATGTGTTGACCTCAACTGTATTAACCCCTCATAATGGCAAATCCATTACATAATAGGCTCAAGAAAAATCCTAATTCATGGACAAAATAACACAAAAAAAATTGTGCAAAAAATAAAAGCACAAGTTCAAAACATTCCTTGTTTACATCTTGTGGATCCAACACTTCCCAAGAGAGTGGAAATTGATGCCAGTGAACCTAGCTATGGTGGGATATTAAAAAAAGTCCAAGATAATCAAGAACAAATTGTTTAGTTAGTCTCTCGCCATTGGAATGATTGTTAAAAGAATTATTCCACTATAAAAAAAGAAGTATTAGCAATAGTTCTTTGTATTTCAAACTTTCAATCAGATTTATTAAATCAAAGATTTTTATTAACAATTGGTTGTAAATCTGCAAAAGAAATTTTATTAAAAGATGTTAAAAACATTGCATCAAAACAACTTTTTGCTAGATGGCAGGCAATATTAAGTGTTTTTGATTTTGATATTGAATTTATCATAGGAGAGAACAATTCATTACCAGATTTTCTAACCATATAATTTCTACAAAATAGGTTTGAAGATGAGTAAGAAAAAGAAAGATAATTAAAAGAGGGAACCTCCTCCAAACCGTTATATAACAAGCCTATCATCGGCAAAACCTATTATTACCTGGTCCCAAGCGGCCCAAACCAAACATACAGAAGCATTATCATCTTCCTAATAATCTATGGAAGAATCATCACCTCAACTTTCATCTTTAGATGAGGAATTATATCAAAAAGTCCAAGAATGGATTGTAAAACTTAAGGAGTTAAACAACCTTGATTTATTACAAGAAACCTATGCCAGTATTCCAGGTTAAAGATCACTATTAAGAATAGAGGCCCCAGCCTCTAAGGGTAATGAAAAGGAATGAACGCCTTCCAAAATGATTGCAAAATAGTCACCTGGTACAATTTCTATTTCAGAAAGAAGGGTGACAACCTCTATTTATTTTTCAAAAAAGGGAACAAAAGAAATTATTCCCAAAACAATTTCAAAACCAACTACTGAGTATTTTTAAAACAACAAACTCAAGTAGTAACAATTTTTGAAAATGAGTTTTTGACCAAAACCCTTATTTAACAATTCAAAAATATTTTGGTAAAGGTTACTTTTATAGGCCTTCTACCCTTTCAAAAACTCTTCAATACTATCAAAGTATTTTGGAAATCATAGGAAGTGTGGAATTGAAACATTTCCTCTATCCAAAATCAATTGAGGCACAATTTTCAACTGCTAAGCTTTATAAAATCATATCTTCAGTAAACTAGGGCAATAAATTATCAAAACTATTGACTTTCCCAGTCATTATTACTTCCTAAATTTCACATTGTACAAAGTAGAATTATTGGGACTATTATTAGGCATCGTTTAACACATTTTTAATCCAAAACAAAGATAACCATCATTCTTGGTTATTTTTCTTTGTAAAGAAATCTATTAATTCATCTCGATTCCTATCTTGGTTTTTTGAATGGTGGAAATTATTTGGATCTATTTGTTCCATTCTTATTTCCCTTGTGAAGGAAAGTTATAACTCCTTCCAACTTCATTATAAACCAACATCAAAGGAAGCTAGATTTCCTCCTCTATGCATTTTTTGCTCAAAATTTTATCTCCCGTGGGTATGTTAATGGGTCTTAAATCCTATTACATTATAGGTAATTACTATTTCCAGATCATTTCATATCAAATGGTGGTCATCATTTACAATTCCAAAGACCCTATTACTTCCAGCCATTGATCAATGGCTTCTCAAAAATGGTCACAGAGAACCCCAAGTGAAGGAACTCCAAGAATGCTCACTTCTCTTGGCTCAAAAGGTACATACCAATGCCGTAATATAAAATGTAAAAACCTAGGAAGAACTTCTGGAAATTATCCAACAATTATCAAAGGGATCTTCTAGACAAACCTCTCAGGAAAAGAAGGATTCAGATGAGACCCAATCACCAGTTGAAACGGTCTCAACAACATTAAAAGCTTCATTAGATTATTTAATCAACTTAGAATCAAATAGTGAAGATATATTATGGTGGACTGGTAAAGAACATCTATCAAATTATGTCTTTTAACCCAATATTATTTATATTTGGGCCTACATGTCCAATTCATTACAACTTTGGGCCTACGAGTCCATTGATTTATTTAAGGGTTAAAATCTCATTTAGTTTGTAACGGCCCATCATCAACAGTACCCATTCAAATGTTGCCGACAATGTAATAATCATTTCACCAAATAGTACTAATAATGTACTATAAGTCAACAGTATTACCCTGGTTGGAATGTCGCAACAACAACTATTCATAATAGTAAAGCGTCTCCAACATGTTTAGTGGCAGACCAACTACTATTCATAGCACAATAGTCAAACCTCCAACAATATCAAGTGGCAAACAAGGAACTATTCATTAAATAAAAACAGCATCTAGTCACAATTTCAATTTCAGTTATAAATAAGAAGCTCTTTCTTCAAAAGAGGCATCGCTTACACATCGTTCTCATATCCTTGCATCCTTTCATATCTTTCTAATAATTTATAAGTAATTTTAATTTGTATTTTGTTTGTTTTATTTTATGTTTTAAGTTGCATATTTATACTTTGCAGAGCAGATTAAAAGAAAGGTCATACGTACTAATCTCATTTATATGGTAATATTTGATTAAATAGAATTTTTTTTAATTTATCTTGCTATATATGACCAGAAAATTAGAGAGAGTTATTTTCTGGTGGAATATTTTGGATTTTGGTATATTTTGTGAAGCTCTCTAAATATTGGTGTTTTTATCTCCATTTGATTATTAGTGAATTTTCCTCGGTGTACCGTCGTCAGTGGAGTAGACTTTTCACATTAAAAATTTGAACCACTGGAGAAAAATGTGTCTATTAGCAACAATGATAATAGTAGTGGTTTATTTGTTAGATGCAGAAATAAAGAAAAAGGCACAAGCAATAATATAGGCAAGTTTAGATTCAAATCTAGAAAAAGAAAAGATAAATGCAACTATAGCCGTCGGAAAGGGCACTGGAAAGTAAATTGTTTGAAACTTAAAGGTAACGGAAAATCTACCACAAAGTCTTCTATTACTAATTATATTGCTAGTGTTGAAGATAGTTCTAGTTTCGATGGTGAAAATGTTCTATTAGTATCTCTTGGTTCTTCTGTAGATGTTTGGATTCTTGATTCGGGTTACACTTACCATATGTGCCCCAGTAGGGACTGGTTTGCTTCTTAGCAGTCTATTAATGGTGGTGTTGTCTTAATGGGAAACAATATGTCCTGCAAGGTTATTAGTATTGGTACTGTCCTAATTAAGATGCACGATGTTATTGTTAGGACTTTGACATATGTTCGACATGTTCCAGATTTAAAAAAGAACTTGATATCTTTAGGTACTCGTAATTCATAAGGCTATAAGTATGTAGCTAAAGGTGGAGTTTTAAAAGTTAATAAGGGTGCTCTCGTTGTTATTAAAGGGTAATTGTCATGTGGTCTCTATATGTTTCAGAGTAGCACTATTATTTGTAGTGTTTCAGTTTCTTCCTCATCAGATCAAGATTCAGATACTACTCTATTATGGCATATGCGACTAGGGTATATGAGTGAGACAGGGATGTCTATTTTGAGTAAGTAGAATTTTCTTTGTGTTCAAAAAACTAGAAAGCTTGATTTTTGTGAGCATTATTTCTATGGAAAGCATCACAGGGTCAAGTTAAGTACAACCATTCATAAAACGAAAGGTATTGTTAATTATATTCATTCAGATCTTTGAGGTCCTTCTCGTGTTGTGTCTAAGGGTGGTGCCCAGTATATTTTGACTTTTATTGATGACTTCTCTCATCATGTTTGGGTGTATTTTCTAAAGAACAAGAATGATGTGTTCTCTAAATTTGTAAAATTCAAGGCTTGTATAGAAAACCAAACAGGCAAGAAAATCAAGCATTTGAGGACTAACAATGGTTTGGAATTTTGTGAAAGTTAGTTTAATGAGTTGTGTGAAAGAAATGACATAGTGAGGCACCGTACTGTGCGTCATAGTCCACAGCAAAATGGAGTACCATAATGTATGAATAAAACTCTCTTAGATAAATATTTTTGGGTTGAAGCTTGTAACCATGCCTACTATTTAGTGAATCGATCTCCATCAACTACAATTGATTTGAAGACTCCATTTGAGGTTTTCTTTAGTACTTCTACTAATTATTCTGATTTATTATTTTTTGGTTGTCCTACTTATGCTCATTTTAATGATGGTAAACTTGATCCTAGGGAATTGAAATGCATATTTTTAGGGTATTCTTCTGGGGTGAAGGGTTATAGATTATGGTGTGTTGAACCCAAGTCACCTAAGTTTCTGATTATTAGAGATGTTAAGTTCGATAATTTTTCCATGTTGGAAGAGAAAAAATGAGTTTATTGATGCAGGTAAAGACCACGATGTTAGTGAGAAGGTTGAGCTTGAGAGTGGAGCTCCTAATCAAGTGTGAGAGGGCACTTCAGATCAACCATCTGTAGATGAGATAGATGATTCTACTTATGATATACTAGAAGAGCAACATGAGCAACCATATAGTATCACTAAGGGTAAAGGAATAAGAGACATTTGACGCCCTCAGAGGTATGCAAATATAGACTTAGTTTCTTTTGCATTGTCTATGGTAGAGTCTATTGAGGTGCATAAACCTTTTAGTTATCATGAAGTTTTCACTTGTGATGACATGCTTATTACTTCTAAGAATAAGTTTGAGATTCATAAATTAAAGTCTAAACTTAGTGGTGAGTTTGAGATGAAAGATTTGGGTGCAGCAAAGAAAATTTACAGGGATAAACAAGTGGGAAAGTTTTATTTGACTCAAAAAAGTTATATTGAAAAAGTTCTTGAATGTTTTGGTATGAAAGAGTCTAAACCTATAAGTACACCATTAGTTGCACATTTTAGGCTTTCTTTGGATTTGTCACCATAGTCAAAAGAAGAAAAAGAGCAGTACATGTCTCAAGTTCCATATGCTAGTCTCGTTGGTAATTTGATATAAGCTATGGTTTGTACTCGACTACTCGTCTAGACATTTCACATATAGTTAGTGTTGTCAACAGATATATGGGTAATCCTGGAAAAGGTAATTGACAAGTATTCAAATGGATACTTTGGTATTTGAGAGGCACATCTATTTTTGGTTTGGTATATGATGGATGTTCTGATATCAGTTGTAGTGTTATTGGTTATGTCGACTCCAATTATGCTGGTGATTTGGATAGAAGAATATCTTTGACAAGTTATGTCTTCACTCTTTCTTATTATTCTATTAGTTGGAAGGCTACTTTACAGTCTATTGTTGCTTTGTCTACAACAGAGGCAAAATATATGGTAGCAACAGAAGCAGTGAAAGAAGCAATTTGGCTTAGAGGTTTGGTTTGTGATTTGGGTTTACAACAGGATACTTATATTGTATTTTTTGATAGTTAGAGTGTGATACACTTGACCAGAATACTATGTAACATGAAAGAACCAAACATGTTGATGTCAGCTATCACTTCGTTTGTAAAATTATCTCTCAATGTGTCATTGTTGTCAATAAGATAGTCACTACTGAGAACCCAGCAGATATATTAACCAAACTAGTTCCATTTAATAAGTTCAAGCATTGTTTGGACTTTATTGGTGTTTGTAGCAGGTGATCCCTTTTCGGGGCTTTGGAGGATGGTTATTTGGTAATCCGAAGAATTTCATATTTGATGAAC
Organism: Hippophae tibetana; assembly: GCA_037013495.1. NCBI lineage: Eukaryota > Viridiplantae > Streptophyta > Magnoliopsida > Rosales > Elaeagnaceae > Hippophae > Hippophae tibetana. The sequence goes on along the minus strand of CM072811.1, from coordinate 19,506,087 downwards.
TTGCTTCCGTTTTGAGCCAAGGTGGAGATTTGTTATTTATTATTGGCCCAACACTTCAGGCCCATAAGCCTAATTATTTTTTCCATCTTGTGCACCCTAGTTGATATATATATATATATATATATATCATTTTCCCTTCCACAATTTCTACCAAAGCTAAAACAAAAGGAAAAATTGAAGTTGCGTGAGGAGAAGAGAAAACATAGATAAAGCTACCAAACTTCATTTTTAGCCAATGAATCTCCCATTTTTCTTCTCAAATTTTGCACAGAAAATTAGAAGAAAGGTCATATGTAGTAAGCTCATTTGTATGGTAATATTTGATTAAATAAAAGGTTTGTTAATTTATCTTACTATATATTACTAGTAACTTAGAGTGAGTTATTTTCTGGTGGAGTATTTTGGATTTTGGTATATTTTGTGAAGCTATCTGAATATTGGTATTTGTATCTCCATTTTATTATTAGTGAATTTTTCTCAGTGTGTTGTTGTTAGTGGAGTATACTTTCACATTGAAAAATTGAACCACTTAAATTATTGTGTGACATTTATTTTTCTCACTACTTATTATTTTACTGTTACCTATAATTATTTATTTGTGCAACCAAATTGGACCCAAACTTTGTTTCCACAAGTACTAATTTATAAAATTAACGAATGGAATTTGATTTGTATGTTAGCTCATAAGTCATTTACTTCTATTTTTCACTTTTTTTTGGCTTGCCAATGAAACATAAAAATTTAAGGGGATGTGATAACTGTATTTTATATAGTTATTTTCACCTATTTTATTAATTATAATTGCTATATTCTTAATGTTTTTAGTTAATTTTCGATGAATAAATTAGTATTTACTCTTTTTTATATTTTTTTATGAAAATTAAATAATTTGTATCGAAACATACTTAATTGCAAATTTGTGTCCAAAAATATAATTTCAAATAAAAGAGTGTTTAATTACGATTTATAAAAGTCAAAAATATAATTTAAATTTAAATCGGGCTTAATTTTAATTATTATAAGTTTAAAATTTTAATTTAAATTAGAAAAGGGCTAAACTGTAATTAAAGAAAGTTGAAAATGTAATTTGAAATAAATTTATGGGTCAAAATGCAATTAAGAAAGTTTAATTTTCTGCACAGATGAGAAGAACCACGCGCCATACACCACGCGCCAAACGTGGACGGTCCGATCAAAGAAGAAATGGCTACGATGCGCGCGTCCAGATCACGCCCGACCAAATCGCGTGTGTGCAGATACTTTCACGCGGCTCAGCGCCCGAGTGGGGCCCACCTACCGCGCAGGCCGGCGTGCAGATGGGACCCACATGTCTGACACGTCCAGCCGCTGTCCCCCACGTACGTGCGCCTCTGATCCCGTGCGCTGGTCTCTGCGTGTAACCGGATTTTCAGCGAATTAAATTCAGCCACGTGTCCACCTGAATCCTAACCTCGAATCAGCAATTGCCACGTGTCCCACTCTATTTTTCATCCAATCATGTGATGACACGTGGCATGTTATGATGAGCACGAAAGCGCAGGATCAAGCCCCGTGTTGTAGCCGTTGTATCCCGTACGCTGATGTCCCCTGCGCTTGTTTCCCGTAGCCAATTGGATTCTGCCACGTGTCCGCACTAATTCTTGCAGCGAATCAGAAGCCGACACGTGGCAGCGTGAATTTAAAAAAATGAGCAGCGATGCGCATGATTCCAGTTTGCGTTTTCCATACATTTTTGTCCCCCACTCGTAATTTTAAATTAATTTCTCCATCATTAGTTGGCTCCTGCGTGTATAAAAAAAAATATTTTTAAATGTATTTTTTTTTAGAAATTTAATGTTATAAATAGGAGATAAGATGATAGAGTTTGGGAGTTTTTTTTTAGTTTTAGTTTTAGAGAGTTTTAAGAGTTTTAGGAGTTTTGGAGAGTTTAGTTTTGGAGATTATTTTGTGTTGCTCAGTTTTTGGACTGTAGAACACGCAGAAGCCATTTTTTGGCTTTTGTTGTGTTCTGTGTGTGCCAAATATTTGTTCTAAGTGTTATTTTAATTTTCCTTCTTCTTCATCTTATTTTTCTGTTAATTTTCCTTCTTCTTCATCTTATTTTTCTGTATCTTTTGTAATTTTAATTTTAATTTTAATTTTATGAAGTAATTTAATTTTTCTACGGTTGCATTTGATCTTAATTTATGAAGCTTTTATTTTAATTATTTTTGATAGATTTATAAGACGTTTGATTTGTTCGTTCTATTTTGTGCTTAATGTTTTTTGATTATTTATGAATCTTATCAAAATGATCTGTGACACATGAATAAACTTGGAAGAGACATTTGTGTGTATATTGCTCGTAAATAGAAAAACATGTATGATGAAGGATAGGAATATACCCTAATTGTATGTGTGGTCATTTGAGAACTTAAAACGTAATGAATCTCAGTGAACTTAATTCTCATAGGAATATAGTGAATTAATTTAACGAGGTGTGTTTGTACGGAGCTCGGAAGAGATGTATGAATAAAATTAGAAGTTTTCGGTTGACAAATTAAATGTACTAAAAAATATAAATCAAAAGAAAATAAAATTATTTGAGTTGATTAATTTGGTGAAAAATTGCAATCCTAGATTTCTTTTATTTTGTTATTTAACTGTTTTCTTAGCTTTGTTAAAATCAACGAACGTTTTAAATAAAATCAGAGAGAGATAATTTTAGTACTCAACAAACTGTAGTAACAAATCTCCGTGGGAACGATAACTTACTTATCAAATATTATTACTTGTGACCGTGTATACTTGTACATTTTTTGTGTGTTGTAAAACACACAACAAGTTTTTGGCGCCGTTGCCGAGGATTTGGTAACTATTTTCATTGTTGATATTAATACCAATCAATCTGATTTTAATTCAAAAAAAATTTATTATTGTTGTTTATGTTTGTTTCTTTTTTCTTGTTTAATTTATTTTTCAATTTTCTCGTAAGTTGAGATATTTTTTGACACACAAATCTTAATTTACAACAAGAAAAATAAAATTTTACGTTTATTGTTGCTTATTTTCTGTACTTTTCAATTTTTCAAGTAAGTTGAGATTTTGTTTGATACACAAATCTTAACTTACAAAAAAAAAAAGAAAAAGAAAATCTTTTTTTTTTGTTTTGCTTATTGTTTCTTGTTTAATTTATTTCTCCATTTTCTAGTGAGTTGAGATTTTGTTTGACACACAAATCTTAACTCACATTAAGAAAAAAAATTGTTATTTATTGTTTTTATTGTTGGCTTAATTTAATTTTCAATTTTCTCGTAAGTTGAGATTTTGTTGACACACAAATCTTAACTAACAAAAAGAAAAATAATTGAGAAGTCAAGCTGACGACTATAAATCAAGCGCTTCTTGGGAGGCAACCCATGTGTTTTATTTTATTTTATTTTTCGCATTTATTAGTTTTTTTTATATTTTGTTATGTTAATTTATATTTTCTCGTAGGTACAATTTGGAAGAAATGAAGCTATTTTGAATTAACCATTCAAACCAACCAGGAAGTTTCTTTAAAACCATTCTCATATGTTCTTTAACTTTCACACATTGAGGAAAATGTGTATATTAAGTTTAGGGGGTGGTAGATATATTAAACTTAATTGAAATATTTTCTGGATGTTATTGCTTGTGAAATTTTTTTTTGGTTTGGTGGATTGAAGATATTATGCGATGAATAGTGATTTAATTTTATTTCTTTGTTTTAAATGATGCATAGCTCCTTGAAAAAGTTGAATATTGTCTAAGCGATGAATAATTTTTACGTATGTTTCATTTTTTACAAATTAAAATATTTATGATCACTTGTCTTGAATTTTGAATTGCTATGGTAATTTAGAAAATGTTTAAGTGAGTATGGAATTTGACTAATATTTGTGGTATCACGGTGCTTAGAATTTGTTTGAATTTCTCTCGAGGCGAAATTATAGATAACATTGAACTGAGAAAATGATTTAGGCCACCTTTGGATCGTTTGAGTCTTTCTATCTACCTTTCCATGCTTTATTCATAGTATACCCCTTTGAGCTTCAAAGTTTATATATATATTTTTATATCATTTCAAAAGCCTACTTAAAAATATATATATGTGTGCAAATATATCTATTTTTCTTATCTCACTAACCTGTGACAATTGTTAGTAAATATTTAATGATATATCGAAAAAAAAAGAGGATACTGAAAAAAAAATATTCTGAAAAGAAAAAAAAAGAAAAAAAAGACAGAAAAGAAAAAAAAAGGGTTATTGTATGTGATTTAAATCCCAAACTGGAAAGTATTTATTGTGATGATAGAAGATCTCTTGTTTCAATCCTAAAATGTTGTTTAGGAAAAATTGAGCTAAATATATCTTTTATCCTACCTTTACCTAAGCCATGCATTACAAGCTTATTAAAGTCCTATTGATTTTTGGTTGTGTTTGTCTACATTAGTGGAGAGAGAAATGAAAAATAAACGTATGAGATTTGTGATTTCATTAAAATCTGTTTGATTTTATATTTGCATAAATTGATCTGGATTGCATGTGATGAAATATGAAAAGACTTCACACATACACTACAATTCATTGTGAAAATGGAATATATTTTTAAATTGATTTTGATACTTAGATAAAATTCTTTTATTTCTTCAAATTATGTAAAATGGAATGACTAAAAAGAAATATTTTAAAAATAACTATATAAAATACAGTTATCAGGATGCATTGGTTCCCCAACAATTATGCACAAGAAAAGAATTTTCACATTATGATGCATCTTTCATAAATTTTGTTTATATATAATTAACATGCTATGCTATAAATATAATTGTCTCTTATTAGTAGAGGAGGATATTGATATGAGCCATAACAGCTCGGGATACTTGTGGGCATAGTGTCGAGTGCTTGTGGCACACAAGAGCGCAGAGGTGGACGTGTATGTAGGGGACAATTGAATTTAGTTATAAATTTTAGAGTTAGTTAGAATAATTTCCTTGTAATCAGCCTATTTATCCCTCTATTTCCTTCTCTTATTCTTCCTCTTTGCAATTATTTGTAATAGTGGTATCAAAGTCGATTCCAACTATGGATACTCAAGGTAAATCTAATTCTGAGTTTTGCAATGATGTCATGGAAACTCTAGCACGATACAAGACGTGTTTCAACTGAGTAGGTGTCATAAAGCTAGCTATACTTACTAAGTTGCAAGCATTGCAAGCAACTCACAACTTACCTGAGGTCAATCTTTTTTCCAGAGTTGAAGTTGTGCACCCACACCCTCACACTTCCAAATTAAACCCCTAGAACCCTCACCCTCACATGAAGCTATCATTCCCTAAGTTTGTTGGTGAGGATCCCACCAGTTTGATTTATAAAGTCGATTAATACTTTGAATTCACTAATATTGTTCTCGGCCAACAAGTGCAACTAGCTTCCTTCCATCTGGAAGGCACTGATATCTAATAAAATTTCATGGGTTGTTCACTTAGGAGAAGTTCACCGAGGCTACACAACTAAGGTTTGTACCCACTGACTATGAGAACCCTTCAAAAGCATTGTCTCACTTGAAGCACACTATAGTGTCACAACATATCAGGAATTTTTTGAGAAACTTTCTCATTATATTGATGGTCTACCTAAAGAATATTTGATTGGTTGCTTCATTTCTGGATTGAGAGATGATATTAATATTGATGTTAAAATCAAGTAGCCTAGAAAATTGGCTGATGCCATTGGTGTGGCTAGGATGATTGAGGAAAGAAGTATCTTACAAAAATCCAACACCAAACCCTTGTTATTAGCTTCCTACAATACAAACCAAACAACCAACTAACACCATAGCTAGTATGTTAGGACCGCCACCTGCACATTGCTCCATTTCAACTCAACCAATAGCTTTTCGATGACTTACCAACCAAGAAGCATGATAATGACAAGAGAAAGGATTGTTCTACTACTCTGATGAGAAATTTTTTGTTGGACATCGTTGTGCACGACCATAGCTATTTATGATGGAAGAATCGACCCAAAATTACACAAATGATAGGGAAGAAACCCTACTATAACAAGAACATCATAAAGTGATACCTGAAATCTCTTTCCATGCCATAGTAGGAACTGAACACCCACAGACCATACACATTATGGGAAAATTGAGGAGCAAGAAGGTACTAGTACTAATAGATGGAGGTAATACACATAACTTCATTGATCAGGCCCTAACCTCTTAGTTTGGATTGCCAATAATCAAGGGTAAGAAACTAGAGGTAATGGTGGCTAATCTTGAGAGAATAAAGTGTGCTAGACAATGTTGTAACCTTACTTTCACCATTCAAGATTATCCAGTGACTGTTGATTATTATTTTCTTCCAATGGCAACATGCCAATTGGTCATAGGGGTTTAATGGCTTGAAACCCTTGGGCCCATCCTAATGGATTATAAGAAACTTATCCTAAGCTTCACTATAGAAGGAAACTCTCGTACGTTCTAAGGGTTGGGATGAGCCAACATTGCAGCTCTAACCAGCAAAGAATGCAATGTCTTACAAGGCACTGGGATGTTCCTCCAGATTATGCCAATTAACAATGACAAAGATCAATCCAATATATATCCCTCCTGATATAGGTAAATTGTTGGCTAAGTTTCCTCAGATATTTTAATCTTCCACCTATTTACCCCTATGTGAGCAAATGATCATAGAATTCCTTTGCAACCTAGCTCTGGACCAGTGAATATTCGACCTCATCACTACCCTTATTATAAAAAAACTAAGATAGAAAAAATGATATAGGAACTCTTACAATCCCAATTGATAAGGCCAAGTAATAGCCCTTTCTCATCACCAGTTTTTTAGTTAAAAAAGCATATGGAGCTTAGAGGTTTTATGTGGACTATTAAGCTCTGAATGCAATCACTATCAAATAAAAGTACCCTATACCTATCATTGATGAATTGCTAGATGAAATTAATGGAGCCAGATTATTCCAAACTGGATCTCCGTTCAAGGTACCACCAAATAAGAGTTCATGAAGATGACACCCATAAGATAGCATTCAGAACACATGAAGGCCACTATGAGTTCCTAGTGATTCCATTTGGTCTCACCAACTCCCCATCCACCTTCCAAAGCCTCAAGAATAATATCTTTTGACCTTTCTTCATGAAGTTCATCTTGGTTTTCTTTGATGATATCCTAGTATACTCTAACTCGTGGGAGGACCATATCATGCATTTACAAACTGTCCTACAATTACTATCAACTATCAATTTGTTTGCTAAACAATCCAAGTGTCAATTTTGTGTATTACATGTAGAATACTTGGGCCAACTTATTTTAGAATAGTACGTCTCAATTGATCGAGCAAAAATTTGTGCTATCATTGAATGGGCAACACCAACCATAGCTAAGAGAATTAGAAGGTTCCTTAGATTGGCAGGCTATTATAGAAATTTCATTCATCATTTTCGGGGAATAGAAATACCCTAAACCTTCCTATTGAGTAAGGAAGGGCTCCAATGGAATGAGGCTACAACAATGGCCTTTCAATAGTTGAAAAAAGCTTTAACCTCCCCTCTCATCCTATGTTTACCAGATTTCACACAACGTTTCGTGATTTAATGTGATGCTAGTGACATTGGCCTTGGGGCAATTCTCACCCAAAAAAATAGGCTAGTGGCTTATTTCAGTGTTGCACTCAAGAGATCAGCCTTAGCACTTTCCACCTATGAGAAGGAAATGTTTGTTGTTGTTAAAGCCATCAAGATATGGCAGCCATACTTACTGGGAAGACTATTCATAGTATGCACTGATGAGTGCTCAAAAATTAATACAATTATCATGATTTTATGCACATTAATTGATTAAATATATATATATATATATTTATATGATTTTATCATATATTTATATAAATTTGTCTTTTCAGAATCATGGGTAATTTTATTGTTTTTCAGGTATTTTCGCTTAAAAACGTAACTTAAAGACTCAAAGAGGAATAATGGAGGCAATACATCACAAATATATTCATAAAATAAATGAGGAAAAGTCAACAAATATGGAAAAATTGGACAAAAGGGGTCAAAAAGGTCAAAAAGGAGGAAATAGTGCACGCAGCCGCCCAGCCACGCCGGCCAATGCGCACAGTGCGCCCAGCAATCCGCGCATGGTGTAAGCATCTGCCCCAGCCATACCCAACAACATGCATGCTTACTGTCCATTTCACGTGTGCCGCGTGTGTCCCTGCTCCATCTGCGCGTGCTACCGCGCCCACACCAGCATGACGTCATCATTCACTACTCCGCGTTTTCTCCATTTTTAATCTTTTTTTCACCAACTTTTTCTTCCTCTCCTCACCTATAAATACCCTCATTCTCTTCATAACTAAACACACCTCAAAACACATCTTCTCTTCTCTTTCTTTCTCTCCTTTCTTAGTTTTTTTGGGTTTTCTTAGTTTTTAGTTTTTCCGTAGTTAGTTTTTCTTAGTTTTAGAGTTCTTCTCTTTTTGAGAAGAACTAGTTATGTTTTTGTAATTTATTTTCTTTTCGATTCAATAAATGGGAGTGCAAATTCCGTTTGGAGGTTTTCCAGCAACGAGAATAGCATCGAAGTTCTGTAAGGATTTTATTTTCTTTACAGTTATTTTTTATGCTTTATTCTTACATGTTATATTTAATTTGTCTGTGATTAAATTTAACTGTGCTGGCTGTTTATAAACATGATGTAATAATAACTTTGTTATGCTTGCGAAATATTAAATAGGTAAAAATCTCTAAAATGAATTGATTTTATTTTTATTTAATATTTTATATTAAGAATGTTAGAGAGAAATATATTATTTTTCATTACAAACTTAAATTTGAAAATTAGATTTTAAGGTTTAGTTATCCGGTCTGATTTAGAGTAGTGCTCTTTTATTTGTTGGTACAATCGCCCGGTAGTTAGAGTGAAGCTTTATTTCAAAAAAATTTATAAGAATTGTTATCTGAAAATGTATTGATAACATGTTTTCAGTAGTGGTTTTAAAACTTGAAAGTTAGTACTCGGATAACTAAATTCTTAGGTTTAATTTGGACACCTTGAATAAAGTTTAAATTATCTAACCCCACCAAAGGTGGCATTTAAATGGTTCATTTTCAATATTTTAGAAAAAGGAATTAATTTAATTAACCAAATTAGTTATCAACCCCACCCATAAGTGTTAATTGATTTTTTTAGTTAACAAAGAATATCTAACCTTACCAAAGGTGGTATTCATATAAAAAAAGAGAATCAATAAATATCAATTTATATCTTTAATAACCTAAATAATATGAGCAAATATAATTAACTTAGTTATTATATCCATAAATACTCCACTATTATAAATGATAAAATTTGCATAAATGTTTATTGAATCTCTATCTATGTTTATTTTTATGTTAGTAGATTAAAAACACAAAGCCTAAAATATCGTGACAGGATGTTTAGGATTTAATTTCGTTTTTAAAAGTTTGAATAATGAATTAAAAACCACATATATCCCTTCCTTAGATCGACCTTGGGAGTTTCAATTCCTATCAATCTCTCAGCCCCAAGCATATTAGTGGCCAATCCTCAAGAAGGAAGTCCAGTAAGACCTTTTTTATAAGAAACTGATAGCCAAGAATTCCTCTCTTGATGTTCTCAAACTATGCCAACGAGATGGGGTATGGTTAAAAAAACAAAGTTTATCTGAGCTTACAGTCTTATTTAATTCCAAAAAATTTAACTGACTACCATTCCTTACCAATTAGAGGGAAGTTTGGGTTCCACAAAACACTCTCTCAAATCAAATAGAAATTTTGTTGGTCCAATATACGCCAAAAGGTAAAGGAATTCTTACGTATGTGTGAAGTATGCTAGAGGTTGAAGACTAATTGCATTAAACCAACAGGATTGCTGCAACACTTACCAATCCCTACAAAAATATGAGCTAAAATCTTTGTGGATTTCATTAAAGGACTACCACTCTCAAAGGGAAACACAATGATTATGGTAGTGGTGGATTGGTTGAAAAAGCATGTCCACTTCATTGCCAAACACCCTTTTATTGCCCTTATTGTAGCCAAGGAATTTTGTAGCCAATGTGGTGCACCAACATGGCATTCCAACCTCCATAGTGACTGATCGAGATAAGGTATTCATCAACTTCTTCTGGAAAGCCTTGTTTCAGTTACAAGGAACCCAATTATGTATGAGCTTCAGCTACCAGCCACAAACTGATGGTCAGATTGAAGTGGGTAATCGTACTCTGGAACAATACTTATGTTGCTTTGCTGGTGACTAGCCAAGACAATGGGTTGAGTGGATACCATGGACTGAGTTTAGTTATAACACCTCAACACACTCATCCTCTAAAATGACTCCATTTGAAGCTATTTATGGCATTCCACCCCCAAGTTTGTTAATTTATGTTCCAAGCACCTCCAACATCCAAACTGTGGATAAATACCTGTGTGATCGAGATACCATCATACGTGATTTATGTCATAACCTTCTACTGGCTCAGAATCAAATGAATTGTCAAGCCAATCAACATAGACAAGAGCTATCTTTTCTCAAAGGTGATTATATTTATCTGAAATTACAACCCTACCAAAAACCACTGTAGCCTTTAGATCATCCATGAAGCGTACCCTATGCTTCTTTGGACCTTACAGAATCATTGAAAAGGTTGGTTCGGTGGCTTACAGATTGACTCCTAAATACATAATGTGTTTCATGTTAGCATGTTAAACAAACACTTGGGGGTAGTTACACCAAGCTCCATTCAACTACCTTCTACCTCTGATCACGCCATGATCATAACTCAGCCTAAATCCATCTTAGATTTCCGTGTAATTCAAAAAAACAAATATCGACCAAAATCTGAAATTTTGGTCAAATGGATTGGAGTTCCAAAGGAAGAAGCCACTTGGGAAAATGAATGGCATTTTTCAAAATCATACCCTACATTCATCCTTGCAGACAAGTATTAAAAAAAGGGGAGAAATGATATGAGCTATAATAGCTCAGGCTACTCATGGGTACAACACCAAGCATATGTGGCATATGAGAGCACAGAGGTAGGGGCAACGATGCAGGCTAAACGTGTGAGTAGAGGACCATTGAATCAGTTAGAAATGTCATAGTTAATTAGCATAATTTCCTTGTAATCCATACGCGTATAAGGCTATATATAGCCTTAGTTAATTCAATAAAAGGGATCAGAAAATTATATAAAAAAATCAACCTCTATTTCCCTTTCTTCTTCTTCCTCTTTGCAATTATTCATAATAGAGATGGTTATTCTCATTATACTTCTATTTTATGCATGGTTTTGCAAAAATATATGGAAATTGAGCCCTTGGTATCTCTAATAATGTGTTTCATTTGATCATTCTAACTTTCATAAATACAGAGGACATTTTCTTCCTGATGAAGATGACAAGTTTCTTAAGATTTCAGGTTACGGTTGAGGAAGAGAAGCATTAAGATATTGCATCATCTGGCACATATGCTACCATGGAGGCCATCGCAAGTGCCAAAGATTCTAAGAAAACAAACCATAGTGTTGGGCCTAATGCAAATGATATCATTAGTGACAAGGAATCTAAGAAACAAGTGTCAAATTCACAAGGATCTCTGTTGGTGCTTATGACTTTGTGGTAAACCTACCAGTTGAATTTTATCACCACTATCATGGTAGCAAGACTGATATGGGCACCCTTATTGAGGTGATTTGAGCAACCAAATACATGAACCTTTGTAGTTTACTACATCTCTATGAATTTTGAAGTTTGACTCACTCATTCTGCTTGTAAATAGATTGCACTAATATAGGTTTGTTACTGATAACAATGATCACCATATTTCTTACAGGTGAGAAGAGCTTGTGACGCCTACATTCGGAGGAAGTTAAGAGACTTTTAATTCTTCCTGTTGTCTATTGTTTGTACAAAGTCATGACCTAACTCCCTCCAAAAGAGCTCTCAAAGAGAAAGGGTTGCCATAATCTTATAACCAGCACTCTGCTGGCATCCCTGGTCGATGTGGGACTCAACACCTCACCTCACATCGGACAGGAGAACACAGCTCTATCAGACCTGAGTGCCAGTGTGTGTGAGAGGACTCATCAGTTAACCCCAGGGACCTGCTCTGATACCATGTAACCAAATTTCCTCCCACAAAGGTGAAATAGCCCGATGTTGACTTTCTATCTGTAATACTTCCTGCCCAATCTGCATCTATGAATCCACAGACTTCAAGAGGATTGTTGTGTTTAGAGAACATTACTCCCCTTCTTGGAGCCGATTTCAAATACCTTAAAATTCTCAAAACAACATTCATATGGTTCTCACTTGGATTATGCATGAACTGACTCACCACACTTACTACATATGCAACATCTGGTCTAGTATGAGCTAAGTAAATCAAACGTCCAACCAATCTCTTATAGTGAGCTCGATCAGTTGGTATCTGATCTGGATACTCTGCTAAACAATGGTTTTCCTCAATAGGTTTGAAATCCAACATACCTGTCTCTATTAGCAGATCAATAATGTACTTCCTCTGACACAGATATATTCCTTCTCATCCCCTGGCTACCTCAATTCCTAAGAAGTACTTTAGTTCACCTAAGTCCTTCATCTCGAATTCAGAGGCTAGCTATCTTTGTAATTTATCCATCTCAATAGTATCGTCACCAGTGATTACCATATCATCAACATAAATGATTAGGGCTGTTACCTTCCCTCATTGATGTTTGAGAAATAGAGTGTGGTCTGAATTACTCTGTCAATAACCAACCTTTGCATGAACTGTGAAAACCTTCCAAACCAGGCTTGAGGAGATTGCTTGAGGCCATACAAAGACTTCCTCAATTTGCATACAAAATTACCAGGAGAATCAAATACATACCCAGGTGAAAGACTCATGTACACCTCCTCGGCTAATTCTCCATGAAGAAACGCATTCTTAACATCAAACTGCCGAAGTGGCCAGTTTAGGTTAGCAGCAAGTGAGAGCAGAACCCGAATCGTGTTCATTTTGGAAACAGGAGCAAAAGTCTCATCGTAGTCTACACCATACGTTTGAGTAAACCCTTTTGCTACAAAATGAGATTTATACCGATTTACAGATCCATCACCATTATGTTTTACAGTAAACACCCATAGACAACCAACTGCCTTTTTTCCTTTTGGTGGTGGCATAAGTTTCCAAGTATCGTTCTTCTTTAAAGCATCCATCTCTTCAGTCATTGCCTTCCTCCATATTGGATCTCCCAATGCATCCTGCATTTTGTTAGGTACTGATACACCAGATATTTGATTCACAAATGATTTATATGACTTAGATAATCTTTTAGTGGACATGTAATTGGCTACTGGTATTTTGATTTTTCATAAATATTTGGTTCATACCTTTTGGCTGGTTGACCTCGAGTAGACCTATTTGGTAACACATACTGTCCAACACTAGACTCGATGCTATTAGTATCAGTAGGTGTACATACCTCAGATGAGTGACCTTCAGTACCAGGGAGTTGTTGATCAAGGGTAGGAGTAATGCTTGAGGGTACAGTTGTGTCTTCAATGTCATTTGCTGTAAGTGAATTTGGTGCTTGAATACTTGGAGCATCTGATTCTGCAATGACTGGATTCAATGAATTAGAAGTCTCATCTGGTCTCATTGAAACATCAGTTGGTGATTCTCCTAATGCCTCCCCCTCTCCATGATATAGTTCTTCGAAATATGTATTCTCCCCCTAACGAGTAGTATCAGGTGAGGAAAAATAACTCATGTCCTCAAAGAAGGTAACATCCATAGTAACATAATACTTTCTGGTTGGTGGATGGAAGCACTTGTACCCTTTCTGATAACTTCCATAACCAACAAACACACATTTAATTTCCCGGGCATCTAATTTAGACCTTTGATTTTTAGGAACATGCACAAAAGCAACACAATTAAATACACGGGTAGGAAGATTATGGAAGGATGATAAGGAGACGTAAGATGCGAGAATTTGGAATGGGATTTTTCTGTTAAGGACACTAGACGGGAGATGATTGATGAGATGGGTGGAAGCTTGTATAACATCACCCCAAAGGTATTTTGGCATATAAGCACTAAATAAGAGTGCACAAGCCATATCAAGTAAATGACGATTTTTTCTTTCAGACACTCCATTTTGTTCCGGAGTTTGTGGACAAGTAGTTTGGTGAATAATCCCATGTGTTTTGAAATTTTTTTGAAAAACATGATTAACATATTCCCCCCCCCCCCCCCCCCCCATTGTCAGAACGGAGGATCCAAATGATGCCATTATATTGTGTTTGAACGAAGGTATGAAAATTTTGAAAAACTGAAAAAACTTCATCTTTTGTTCTAAGAAGAGAAATCCACGATAACCTTGTACAGTCATCGATAAACGAAACAAAATATCTCATACCTGATATAGTGGGCTCTTTAGATGGTCCCCAAACATCAAAATGAATTAATTCAAAAGGAATAGTACTTTTATTAGAAATACTAGGAGAATAAGTAATACGATGGCTCTTGGCCAAAACACAAGTCTCACAATGTAAAACAGTCTCACTAACACCAATAAATAAATGGGAATAGTTTTTTTCATAAGACTACAAGAAGGATGCCCTAAGCGGCGATGCCACAACCAAATTTCACTTAGCTTATCGGAACTAGAAGTCAATGCAGTGCTTGCCCGTGCTCCTGGTTTCTCCCCTCTGTAGTTCTGATCCAAACGGAACAATCTGCCCCTCAGATACCCTCGACCAATTATTTCTCTGGTAAGAAGATCTTGAAAAATCACATACATAGGATAAAAGGCTACAAAGCATTTAGACTCAATATTCAACTCTGGGACAGATATTAAGTGATGAGATAAGTCAGGACCTAACTCCCTCCAAAAAAGCTCTCAAATAGGAAGGGTTGCCATAACCTTATAACCAGCACTCTGTTGGCATCCCTAGTCGATGTGGGACTCAACATTATTGACTGTATGACGAGGGCAAAGCTAGAGAAACTAACCTTCAGCTACAAGTTTTTTTGGTCAACTATTTGTTATTTTCTAGAGCTAGCTGATTTTGTCAAATTATATGGTGCAACTGAATACGTGGTCATTGGATTTAACCACCATCTCCTGTTTTTGATGTGTGGGCTTCTTATCTAGTGAGACCTAAGTAATGCCTTTGGAAGACCTGTATATATACATACATTGTACACCATGAGGTAGCATAATATTTTCTTCAAGATGATAATGCATGGTCTTTTTAAATTGGACTTGTGGGTTGAAATCTATGTTTTGGCTCTGACAACCGACATAGCTAATATTACTTGATATAGGATGTGTAGGTGTTAGGTCTAAATCTAATTATGTCATCTGATACAACATAGCAATTGAATGTTCGCTTTGTTTAGTAACCTAAACAAAGTGGATAGTCATATAATCGTGTGTAAAAATAAAATGCATAAATAAGATAATAATACAAGATATTTTTATGTGGAAACAATTTAGGCCACAACCATGACTTAAGAAGAAAATCATTCTTCCAATGAACCACCTAACTTTTCACTATGAAAATCAAATGTTAAAGTACAAACTCGATCTTAAGCTACCCTCCCTATGATACTGCTCCAATGTACTTTACTTACGAGATCTTACTCTGTTTTCACAATTTTTCAAACCAACGTTCCAAGAAGCTTCTCGTCAATTAGATACGTTCTCAAATTAACTGTAAAATGGTTAGCACAAAAAATACAAGTGTCTGTGTGTTTTCTAGGATAGATTTAACAATGAATAATTTTAATTAGATGATTTAAAACATATATTACTTAAATTAAATTAACTAGCAAATCATAAAGCAATAGGATTAAACATAAATTCAATAAAAATAACTTCTTTAAAATTTAATAATCAAATCAAATATCAAATAAAAAATCTAATAAAAAAAAGTTATATAAAGATAAAACATATCAAATAAATTTATTAATAAATACCTCTAATTATTTGAAATCAATTTGATATTAATCAATATATATATATTGATTATATTACGTTTGCTGATTTATTTGATTATTTCTTTTGATAAAGTCTGATTTATGTGAATATATATATATATTAATTACCTTTGCTGCCTTACTTGATTATTCCTTTTGATAAAGCCTGTCTGCGTGTTTTGACTCTTTCTTTGGATTCAATCGACTTCTGCAATTTTTCTTTCTTAGCCACCCCTTTAACCCTAATATATATATATATATATATATAAATATACCTAGTAGTATGGTACAATGTATTTTGAGCTTATTTGTTTTTCAAAACCCATTAAAAAAACTTAATATAAAGACACATCTAAAAATATTTAATTAATAATTTCATAAATTGATTCAAATTTAAATAAATATTTTAGCATCAAAAATAATTTTAGATTTATAAACATATGTTATTAAATGTATGAATACAATTTTATGTGTTTTAGTTATAAACTAAAAATATATCTAAAGTACGACTATCTGAAACTCGGGCATTTGTTTAATTTTTTTTATAGACTTGATAGCTAACCTAAGAATAAGTTTTAAAGGTAAATATTTTGTCCTTGAAAATAGTCAACACTCATAGTCCTAACAAACTCCCACTTTGATATTTTTGTGTGGCAAAACCTCTCACTCATTACATGACACTTATAAAAATATAATAGTGTCCCAGACTTCATAGTGAAACTATCCAATGGTTCGGTGAATCCATATTTGTTGCAACTTGACAAACTTGTGAGTAATTGAAATGAAATAAACAAAGCATATGACAATTTAGTTTAAAAGCCTCATTGTACAATAGTTCAGTTTACATAAAAATAAATGAAGTGTAAAGAATGGTCATGTAGTATGCATTCATACCAATCAAGCTTAATTAAATATATTCTACCCCTATATGCATAACGAAATAAAAACATGGAAATAAAACACATTATTATCCCCCCTTTTTTTACATACAAGAAGAATAAAGCATTAGACAAAGCAATGAAGCTAAACTCCTTCTAAATATATAATAATGCGAAAGTAGAGTAATGTAGAAGTGCAATGTGCTTTAAACTCCCTCTAAGTTCTATGAATCTTTAACTTATAAACCAATTAAAAAGGTAATAAATGAAAAGAAGATGTAAATGAAAAACAAAATCTGATTTTTTTATTAAATTTGCATAAATAACCACATAAGGTATTAAATTCATTTAATTACAAACAATCACAAAACCAATTGAGAACTCATCAGTTTATAACTCAAATTTTGATTATTTCTTATATAAATAAGCAAGTAGTGTAAAAGAGGCACACAAGCACACTTTGCAAATATAATGACATATTGAAATTTACTTAAAAGCATTGTATATGTTTATTAATATACCAATTAATTCATTTATGACCAATGAAGAAAGACTCAAAAGAAAAAAATATCACCTATCATATAAAACTATAATCGAATCTTCAATCTCAAAAATAAAACATATCTTCCAAAAGAGTACTTAAATTTTTCTTTATTTTATAAATGAGGCACATGAAATTTTTTTAAAACCTCTATTAGCTCTTTCTTTTTGTGCATTTCAAGTACAAGTTTTATAAGTAATAGCTTTTTGCACAATCTTTCCTTTTTTTTTGCACGAGCTATAAACCTAATATGATGAATTTCACACTAGTTGTGAGGTAGCCCTCTCCGCTCACTATGGTAGCTTCACACATCATAGTAATTATCCCTCTCAATACTAGGTTCCTCCATACGGTAAAGTTTTAGAAAGTAAAAAAATAAAACTTAACACAATTTTACATTTAAGATTAGTTAAAGTCCTAGAGTCTTTCAAGAAAATACATAAGCTTCAAGCATAACATATATGTGTGTTCATGAGTTTGTGAATAAGTTTATGTCAACATCGATCATCACATGTATAAGAATATATGTGTGCATAAATCAAAATTGTAGAATCATTTATACAATAAGTATCAAAATGAGTTGAGTCACTAATAATGAGGTTATGTATATGTAAGTATTAAATGAGTTCAATACCGTGTTGGCCAAATATGGATCCTTTTTTGTAATAAAACTCGAACTTCAATTTAAGGTCTCTCAATAGGTACAAACTCAAGTGTCATAACTTTCTCTTCAAATAATTCTCAAATAAAGTGATGCCTAATGTCAATGTGCTTAGTTCTAGAATATTGAACTAGGTTCTTAGAAATACATATAGTACTAGAGTCATCACAATATAAGGGCATTATACCTTATGGTTGACCATAGTCCTTGAGCATATTTTTCATCCAAACTATTTTTGTGCAAGAGCTTCATGTAGCAATATATTCTACCTCATCTATAGAGAATGAGATAGAGTTTTGATTTTTATTGTGCCAAGATACTAAGTTGTTCTCAGCGTAGAAGCAACCACCTGATATGTTCTTCCTATCATCCTGGTTGCCTACCTAGTCAGCATTTGTATAACCATTTACTTCACAAGTAGTGTCAATAGTAAAATATAGACCATAATTACTTGTTCCTGAGATATACCTGATGATTCTCTTTACATTCTCTAAGTGTGATTCCTTAGGGTCAGGTTGATAATGATCACACACACCAACACTCAAACATATGTCAGGCCTACTTAGAGTGAGATAAAGTAAATTGCCTATCATACTCCTATAAAGGGTTTGATCAACACTTTTACCTTGAGTGTCCTTTGTAATTTTTGTGATGGTACCTAAAAGAGTCCTTAATGGCCTACTAGTTTCAAGACCAAACCTTTTATCAAGGTTGCAGACGTACTTGGTTTAAGAAATAAATATATTATCATGAGATTTTTTTATTTGAAAACTAAGAAAGAAATTCATTCACCTACCATGGATATTTCACATTCATTTGTCATAACATGTACAAAATCATCCACTAGTGTACTCGATGTGGATCCAAAAATTATGTCATCCACATAAATTTGAGCATTAAATATATCATCACTCCTTTTTTTAATAAAAAGATCCTTATCAACTCTCTCTTGAATAAACCCCTTGTTCAAGAGATATTTGGTAAGTCTCATATACCATGCTCGAAGAGCTTATTTCAAACCATAAAGAGCTTTGTTAAGTTTGTAAACATGATTTGGAAATTATGGATTAATAAATCCTTTTGGTTGTTCCACATATACCTCCTCGTTCAGAAATCCATTCAAAAAGGTAGACCTAACATCCATTTAATATAATTTCAATTTCATGTGATAAGCAATGGCAAGTAAAATCATAATTGACTCTAATCTAGCTATAGGTGCAAATGTTTCATCAAATTTAACTCCTTCTACTTGTGTATAGCCTTGAGCTACCAACCTAGCCTTATTTCTAAAAACAATGTCATGCTCATCAGATTTATTTTTTAACACCCATTTTGTTCCAATGACATTTTTGTTTTTATGCTTAGGTACTAATATCCACACATGATTTTCTTTCAAATTGAGTTAACTCATCATGTATGGCATTTATCCAAAATTCATCCCTAAGAGCTTCATTCACTTTTTTTTGTTCAAATTGAGAAATATAGCATAAATGGGTTACCTTGCTTATTTGTCTTCTTCTTGTTACCATGCTTGCATTAGGATCTCCAATTATATTCTTAATAGGATAATTTTTTGAAATTCGGGTTGGATTTATCATTGATGAGGTTAATGCTTCTTCCTTCTTTTATTCTCTTTCCTCTACATCCTCTTCATATGTTCCAATTGTGTTATTTTTCATTGTTAATTGAGGTGTTGTGAGATTAACTTCATTATCAACTTCTTCACTTGTAATTTTCTTATTTGCATCATCTATAACAACATTTATAGATCCCATAACAACATTAGTTCTATAATTGAAGACTCTATAGGCTCTACTATTTAGGGAATACCCAAGAAATATACCTTCATCACTTCTTCAATCAAACTTACCCAAATGTTCTCGATCCCTAAGTATGTAGTATTTACTTTCAAAAACATGCAATAATTTTAGATTGGGTTTTTTTACCTCTCCATATCTCATAAGGAGTTTAGTTTGTACTTGGGAAAATATATACATGATTTATAATGTGACATGTTGTGTTTATAGTTTCATCCCAAAACCTTTTAGAGACTCCCTTGGCATGCAGCATTACTCTTATCATCTATTTAAGTATCTTGTTTTTCCTTTCAACTACTCCATTTTGTTGAGGTGTGATGGGAGCAGAGAATTCATGAAAGATACCATACTCTTTGTAGAAGTTAGCATACTTGGTATTTTCAAACTCTTTTCCATGGTTTGTTCTTAGTCTCTTAATGGTTACTATTTTGTCACTTGCTTCAACTTGCACTCTTGTACAATATGAGATGAATAACTCAAAGGCATCTGACTTATCTTTAAGAAAGTCTACCCAAGTATAGCAAGAAAAGTGATCTACTACAACTATGATATATTTCATATCTCCAATACTTTATGTTCTCATAAGACCCATGAGGTCAATATGTATAAATTCCAATACTCTTTGTATTGATACTCTTGATCTTTTATGAACAATCCTAGTTTGTTTACCTAATTTACATGGTCCATATACATGTGTTTCATTTTTTGGGAAAACAGGTAAGCCACGCACAGTCTCATTTTTACTAAATCTAAATAGATCTTTAAAATTCATATGACCTAGCTTCTCATTACATAAGGTAGTTGGGTCATTTATAGCTAGGTTACTTGTTACTGTGGGTGATGTAACAATACAATAAAAAAATTCATGTGATTTGATTCCTTTAATCATACATTCACCCTTTTGATATGTTATAATACATTGATTGTTTATAAATTGGACATTAAAATCACTGTCACATATTTGACTTATGCTAATCAAGTTTTCCTTGAGTCCTTCCACATATAAAACTTCATCAAGTTTAGGGATACCTTTTATTTGTACAAAGCCTTTTCCAACAATTTTAGATGTTTTACCATCACCAAAGGTAATTGTCCCTTCATTGTATTCCTCAAACGTTTTAAACAAAGAATAGTCCTCAATCATGTGTCTAGAGCATCCACTATCAAAATACTAGGAGGTATTTGATTTAGCTTTGAATGTTATGTGAGCCACTAAGTAATGTAACTCATATTTCTTAACTCATCCTCTTTTAATTTTGGATTTTTGAGTTACTGGTTTCTTAGGTTCTTCTTTTTGCGTAGTTCTTGTAGTAAAAAATTTACGTTTTGAAATTTTTTGAGATGTCCTAGAAACATTTGTACTCGTGATAGAATCATAAGCATAAAAAAATCTACACTTGGGTCTAATGTGTCCTTTCTTACCAAAATCTTCATTGTATTCCTCAAACGTTTTAAACAAAGAATAGTCCTCAATCATGTGTCTAGAGCATCCACTATCAAAATACTAGGAGGTATTTGATTTAGCTTTGAATGTTATGTGAGCCACTAAGTAATGTAACTCAGATTTCTTAACTCATCCTCTTTTAATTTTGGATTTTTGAGTTACTGGTTTCTTAGGTTCTTCTTTTTGTGTAGTTCTTGTAGTAAAAAATTTACGTTTTGAAATTTTTTGAGATGTCCTAGAAACATTTGTACTCGTGATAGAATCATAAGCATAAAAAAATCTACACTTGGGTCTAATGTGTCCTTTCTTACCAAAATGATGACATATGGAAAAACTGAATTTACGTAGAGTGATAAGGTGCAGAAATTACCTTCCCTGTCTAAGCAATAGTGAGTTTTACAAATTGAGTTTTGGATGATGAAGATGTTTACTATTCATATATGTATCCAAGATCTCTCTTATCTCTATGTGGCTTTCCATAGTCTAGGGCTTTGATCAAATTTTAAGCACCTATGGTCAACTTCATCATTGTTTCCTTAACAATACTAAGTTCTTGCCTAAGCTTTTTGTTTTCCTCATTAGTTTCTGCAAGACTCAGATTCAAGGCATTAATATGTTCAGAAAATTCATTTTTATCTTTCTCTAGGCTAGAGGAATTTGTTTTGTGAACATTGATGATATCACTAAGTTTAGTTACTTCAAAAAGTAGTTTATCTCTCTCTTTCTTGGCACCTAGACAATCCATGAATAGTTCATCATAATTTGATACATTAAACTTAGACAGTAAGATAGAAGAGTCTACTTCCTCATTTTATTCATCTAATTTAGAGTTGGAGTCAGTGTGGTGTGCTTTGGTAGTTGTGGTGAAGGCACAATAGTTAGTGTCATCATCCTCTGAGTTATTAGCATTGTCCTGTTCACTTTCTGTGTCACTGAGTGTAGCATTAAAGACTTTTCCAACTTTCTTTCTATTGTTAGCATATTCTACATAAATATGACCAAAGCCCCTCTTCTTCATGAACTTCTTAAATTTTCGTGCTGACAAGACTAGTGACTCATCATTCATATCCTCATCACTATCAAAGATGTTCTTTTGGAGCTTTTGAATGCCACATCCTTGTTTTTCTTGGGTGGATCGAGAGTAAGCTCATAGGTTTGGATTGACTTGACAAGTTCATAAATGTTTAGTGTGTCGAAATTATTTCTTTCCTCTATTGTTGTAACTTTCATCGTGTAGTCTGTTGTTAAGGATCTTAGGAGTTTGCGTACTTTTATAGGTTGTGGAATTTTCTTACCAAGATTAGAACAATCATTAGTGATATCATTAAAGTGAGCATAAAATTGACAACAAATTTCAATGTTGCTCATTTTAATGGAATCAAATTGAGATGTTAGCAATCTCAATTTTGTTTGTTTCACTTGGTAAGTTTCCTCATGAGCAAGAGCAAGTGCATTCCATGCATCTTTAGTGATCTCACATTCGGAGATGCAACAAAACTCATCCATCGACACAACAACAAAAATTGAGCTTAGATCTTTTTGGTTTGCTCTACTAAGGGTGCGTTCTTTAGTGGTCCATTCTCTTCTTTGGCTTTATGATTGTTACACCATCTTTCGTTACCGAAGGTGGTTCCTAACCATCAAAAATATTATCCCAGACTTTTCATCTTGTTTGAGAAAGGCTTGCATTCGAGCCTTCCAATAAGGGTAATTATACTCATCAAAGAGTATAGGTCTAACAGATGACCCACTTTCTTTCATTTGGTCCATAAGTAGGAATGTGTGTCACTAAGGATCAATCTCACTAAGTGTGTCTAGTGTCGGCTCTAATACCAATTGAAAGTTTATAAGATATGGATCTAATTAACCTAGAAGAGGTGAATAAGTTATTTTTACTTTTTACTAATTTATAATTTAGTAACCTAAAGAAAGTGGTGAGACATGAAATTGTGTGTAAAAATAAAGTGTGAAAATAAGATAATAATACGATATTTTTATGTGAAAACAACCTAGGCTACAACCATGACCTAAGAGGAAAACCATTGGTCCTCCGTACCACCTAACTTTCCACTATGAAAATCAAATGTTCAGGTACAAACTTGATCTTATGTTACACTCCTTAGGATACTGCCCCAATATATTTTACTTGCGATCCCTTACTTTATTTTCACAGTTTCTGAAATTAGCGTAAACGTTTCTAGACCAAAATTCCAATAAGTTTTCTGCCAATCAGATATGTTCCCGAGTTAATTGTAAAATGGTTAGCACAAAAAACACAAGTTCCTATGTGTGTCATAGGATGAATTTAACAATGAATAATCCTAATTAGATAATTCAAAACATGTCACTTAAATTAAATCAACTAGAAAATCTTAGAACAAAAAGATTAAGCATAAATTCAATACAAATAACTTATTTGAAATTTAATAATCAAATCAAACAATTACGATCACACATAAAATTATCTAACGTGAACATGTAAAAATCTAATCAAAAAGAGGTTATATAAAGATAAAACATATCAAATAAATTTATTAATAAATACTTTTAATATAATATCAATTTGATATTAATCAATCTATTTAATTATTTTTTACTCTAATTATTTTTTCTGCTATCATCACACACAAATATATATATCTATATTAAATCTTTGTCTTCATTATCGCAAATTTCATATATATATTAATTACCCATTGTTGCCGTCGTTCTCCTTTTTTTGTGTTTTGTTTTTCAACAGGTTTTGACTCTTTCTTTGGATTCAATCGGCTTCAGCAGTTTCTTTTTTTCTTATTCAGCCTCCTCTTTAACCAAATATATATATATATATTAATAATACCTAGTAATAGGGTATAATGTATTTTGCACTTATTTTTTTTAACGTCAATTAAAAAAACTTAATATAAAAATATATTTAAAAATAAATAATAATTTTAAACTTATGAATATATACTATTAAATACATGAATACAATCGTATGTATTATAGTTATAAACTAAAAATATACATGAAGTACGACTATCTAAAACTCGAATATTTTATCTACGAAAATAACTCATATTCATAATCTTAATAATACTTGTATCAATTAGTCACATATTTGAGATGAAAGAGTGTAAAATGTCTCATTTTGAAATAGATGTCTCAACATGAGTCCTGAATTCTTTTACAAGCGGAAACTAATGATTGATCATTCTTAAGCAACAGTTTCTTGTTATTAAGAGAGACAATATGGAGTATATATGAAACAGACATGGCACATTTTATTATTAATTTTTTTAATATAAATATGGTACAGTTTTTACAGGGTATGGTAACTTATTAGTCTTTTGGTACCCATTGTTGCCTAAGTTTTTGAGTGATTCTTTAAAAGTATCTAAATTATTTAAAAGGTATTCATTTGGTTAAAAAAAATGCAAACCAAAATTTGAAAAGGTTGAGGATATTTTAGTAATTTTAAATATTATTATTTTTACTTTTTCTCTCTCTCATTCTCTCTTCTTTATTTTAATATTTAAGTTTATGATTTAGTGTTTAGAATTTAAAATTTAGGATTTAATGGAAAAATATGAGATGGTTTTATACAAATAGATACAAAAGTGAGAAATAAAGCAGAGAAAAGAAAAAATGAGAAATAAGAGGAGAAAATGAAAAACAAATAAGAAAATATGAAAGAAAATAATTTAAAAAATTAAAGACTAAATTATCCTTTAACATTTTATGCATAGAAATCATTTTTAACCAAATGGGTACCGTTTTGAGAATATGGTTATTTTCAAAGTATTACTAAAAAACTTGAGAAATAATATAGATACAACAAAAATATCAACTTCCTTTTTATACGTTGTTTTTTCATTTGATCAAAATAACTATATATGTTAATGTGGGTATTGTTTGAAAGTTGTCTCATCTTCAACTTATTTTCCCCTTTGCTTGAGCTTTTTTAGACTATAAAGTTGTCTCATTCGTGAACCAAATAGGATGAATATTCTTCTTACAAGATTTGCTTGGATAAAAATAATTTGAATTAGGAAAGCCATGGCAAAACCATTAAGTACCATTTATGTGCCATATACGTAACTGTCATGTATATTTTAGTAAAATCTAATTCATAATCAGATGTGCATCTATGTTGCTGGCCTGCCAGGGTTATATAGAATTGCTCTTTGATTTAGTATAAGAAATAATTAGTAATAAATAAGATAACTATGGAAACAATATAGGTAATTACCAAGATTATCTAGTCGAGATGAAGCTGTAAGTGAATAAAGAGTGTTTTACAAAATATCAAAGCTATGAAGTTGTGCTAGCTTTTAGTTGTTGAGTGACTGCCATGATTGAACTACTTGAGGTAGTTGAAAAGCAAGCTCTTAATTCTATAACAATGGTCGAGAAACAACAACATCATGAGATTTGTTCTTTTTATAGTGTTTTAGTTACAATCAAACTAGATAATAGTAATTTTATTATATGGAGGCATCAAATTTTGAAAGTTCTAAAGAGCTTAGAGTTAGACCGTTACATTCTTAAAGATTCACAACAAAAATTTCTTGAAAATGAAAGTGTAAAACCTCAATTCAAGCACTAGAAGCTGACTAATGAATTGTATAATTGATGAATTGATGAAGTAGTTGTAACATTTTATGGTGCAATGATGGATGGTGGTGGCGGTTTGGTTTCGAAACCGACGGGATTCTTGATGGGAGAACCTTTATAAAAACATCGGGTTCTCTCACTACTCACTGAATTATTCATATACATCATCAAAATATAGAGAGTAAATGTGAGAAACCAGTGAAAGCATCAAATCAAAAATTCATTGAAATTTTCTTATAAGTACTTAAATTTGATCAATGGTAAGAGGTATATTTTCAATCCATTTTTCTTCCGTTGTATTTTAATTTTGCATTCATATGGTTTCCTTAATGTTTCTGGATCGAATTAAGATCCTACATTTGGTATCAAGGTCATTTTGAAAACATTCATGTTTGGCTTTTTTTCACGAGGAATTGAGAATTTGGGTTTTTTATTTTGCTTGTGATTGATGCATATGGAAATTATAAATTATTTCAGTGTTGATATTAGAGTGATTTTGTGAATTAAAACTTGAAAAATAATGAAGAAAATAAATTCAATTTACCATCGACATTCATTTTAATCATTAATTAACTTTTTATTAAAATGACGTTTTTGATTCAAACTGAGACCATGAATCACTCAAAAATTGAATTATGAGAATTTTGATAAAAAAACGCCAAATTTCATCTCCAAAATAGTGAGATATGGCTGGATTTTCGTTCAAGTTGTAACTGGGTCAACACAACCCGGTTGGAGGTTGAAGATGTCCCTTACAAAAAAAACTTGATATTGCCAGGATTCAAATCCAAGTCTCGCGACCGGTAATAAGTACCTTGTCCATTATACTACAACAACTGTTGCGTTTTATTTGGTATCTCACTTATTTTTATATATACATTCAGAATTTTATTTTATTAAAAAAATTTCCGAATAATTTGAATGTGGTTAATTATTTAACTTAATCATATGTAGAATAATTATTATATATGTGATATTTATTTAAATAATATTTTAATACATTAAAATTTATTTAAATACTTTATGCTTAAATTATTTGTTTTGGTATTTGTATGTGTAAATTTTGTAATTAATTATAAATATGAAAATTTGGTTAAATAATTTACGCATAATAGAATTAATTGTTAATAGATATTTATGGATTTAATTAGTGCTTATATTATTTACTTTTGCTTGTATAATTTATTATCATACATGCAATCTTAAGTTAGATAATATTTACACATTTGAAATTAAATTAATATTGCTTATAGTTTTATGCAATCATTAAGCCAAAATATTTAGTTAATATTTAAGTGATTCATATAGTTTAATTAATTAGGGAGTAGTCACAACATCTTTAATTAATTAAAATTATAATAAGGTTTATTTAAGATCACATTTATAAAATAAATATTAATTATAATTAATCATGTGAGATATAATAAATCTTATCCTACAAGATTTTTTATTATATTTTTGTGTAATTAATTATGATAAAATATCAAATTATATTTTTAATTTATCCATAGGGATTAAGAAAATAAACATAATTTGATAGTTTTATCGTAAAGTTAAGATGAATCTAATTGAATTAGAATTTTAGTCCACACACAAGTTTTATGTCACTAGATTCATATTTTTCATGATTTACATTGGTAAATAATCACTATAATTTAGGTCTCAAATTTTAATAAGCATATAATCTTTAATTATAACTTTTCAACCTATAAATTTTTCTGATATCTGCTGTGTCATTCCTGATCTGAAAGGGGATAATTATAAAATATGGAAGGAAAGAATTCTTCATCATCTAGGGTGGATGGATATTGACTATGCTACTAGGAAAAACAAACCACCTAAAATTACTCAAACCAGCACTCCAAAGAATATCATACTTTATGAAGAATGGGAGTGATCTAATCACCTTAGCATGATGTTCATTAAGACTAAATCTCTAGTGGTATTCATGGTTCTGTTGATCATCATAACAATGTTCAAGACTTGCTAAAGGCAATTGATGATCAGTTTGTCACTTCAGATAAGGTTTTAGCAAGGACCCTTATTATGAAGTTCTCTTCCTTAAGACTTACTAGTGTGAAAGATGTGTGCGAACACATTATTCAAATGAGGGACATTGCAGCTCAACTTAAGCATCTGGAGATTGAGATGCCAAAATCCTTCCTGGTGCATTATATTCTTAACACTCTCCCACATCAGTATAGGTCATTCAAAATCCGTTACAATACATAAGGATAAATGGTCAATCAATGAACTAATGACCATATGTGTTCAAGAGGAAAGACGGCTTGTTATGATATTTGGTGAAAGTAAAGTGTTGGATACAACATATGGGAAAGGCAAATCTCAATACAAGCATAAACGAAAAGGGATAATTTCACCTCAAGCTAATATAAAGAAAGAAGCCAAGTGTTTCTTCTGTAAAAAGAAAGGGACACATGAAGAAGGAATGTATCAAGTTTTAGAAATGGCTTGAGAATAAAAGTAATCCAATCTCATTTGTTTATTATGAATCTAATATGGTTAATGTTAATATTAACACCTGATGGATTGATTCTTGATCTACAATCCATGTTGCAAACTCCTTATAGGGTATGTGAAATCTAAGGAAGCCAGTAGGAAGTGAGCAATACATCTTATCTGGTAACAAGATGGGCTCACATATGGAAGCTATAATGACATGCAATTTGATTTTAAGTAGTTGTTTTATTTTAGCATTAGAAAAGACTTTTTATGTTCCAAGTTTCTCTAGAAACTTGATTTCAATTTCAAGACTTGTACCTTTTGATTATTCCTTTCACTTTTTAGAAACATCTTTCAATTTATTTAATAAATCTGATTATATTGGGAATGACATTTTGTCTGATGGTCTTTACTGCATTAATTTACGAAATAATGCCACTTATAATGCTATGCATGTTCAAGCTGGTACTAAAAGATGTATTATTGACGAGGACTCTTTTACATTATGCATAAGAGATTGGGACATATCTCCATAGAACGAATTAAAAGATTAGTGAAAGATTGGGTACTTAGTACTCTGGATTTTACTAATTTTGAGACATGTGTGGACTACATTAAGGGAAAGCGGACTAACAAGTCAAAGAAAGGTGCCAATAAGAGTTCAAGCATATTAGAAATCATACATGTAGATATATGTTGTCCAGATATGGACATTTAAGGTCAAAAATATTTTATCACCTTTATTGATGTTTTTTCTCGATATATGTATCTCTACATGCTTCATAATAAAAGCAAAGCATTATATGCCTTCAAAATCTTTAAGGTTGAAGTATAGAAACAATGTGGAAAGAAAATAAAGGTCGTGAGATCAGATAGAGGTGGTGAATATTATGGTAGATATACTGAGAATGGACAAGCGCCTGGTCCATTTGTTAAGTTTCTTCAAGAACATAAGATAGTTGCCCAATACATTATGCCTGGTTCACCAAACCATAATGGTGTAGCAGAAAGGAGAAACTGAACATTATTGGACATTGTATGGAGTATGCTTAACAAATCTAATCTTCCTAAATCCTTATGGATTAAAGTTTTAAAGACGGCTATCTCAAAGATGCCATTTGAATTATGGAAAGGTTGGAAACCAATTTTACGACATATGCGCGTTTTGGATTGTTCTTCTGAAGTAAGAGTCTATAACCCACAAGAAAAGAAGTTTAACCCAAGGACTATTAGTAGGTATTTCATTAGATATTCCAAAAGGTTCTTAAGAATGACTTGATTAATGGGAGTGATCGATCCCTGGGCATTGGTTCTGGGAAAGATCATTTAGATGCTTAATGTGCCACTTCAAGTAATGGATTTTTCATTGTTGTTAACAACGTGCCTCAAGTACAAATGTGTGTTGAAGAACCAATATTAGAAGTACCACAAGTTGTTGATCCTAATCCAGTAGATGTTGAAGTTCAACAGATGCCTGAAGTTGTTGAACAACCTGCTGAACAATAT